>CM033697.1:30283739-30286239 GCA_019514585.1 Dendrobium officinale | reverse complement strand
GCCCGTTACCAATCTTCCAGTGAACTGCACTGCGGAGGCTAGCAGCCTCATCACAAATGATCTTCCAACAGTTAGACCTCCTACGACTCCTCACAACCTCCCATGGTCTGTCACCATAATTCTGTCTTAAGCACCGTGAGAAATTATTTTTACTTCTTTCAATTAATTTTAAAATAAAACTTGTCCTAATTTTTGTAAATAAATTATATATAGATAAAAATAGATAGATTCTCACATGATTTGCTTTATTTTTATTTTAATGATTTCTTTCAATTAAATCCACATAGTCATACATTATACCGTCCCGAAATGAAGACTAATATCCTTCTATTGATTTTAGAGAAAGAACACTATCATTTTTCAAAAACTCATTCCATAAAATATATCTAATAGAATATAAATGCATAAATTGTTGAATCATGAATCAAGATTTTCAAAGTCAAGTATCGAAAGTATCAAGGGTTTTCTTAAGCTTTTAAGAAGTACAAGAATGGTAAGCATTAAATTTTGTGGGCTCATTTTATACCTCTTGACAATTGGTTGGCGCACTGAGCATCTTTTGATACACTTTGTGTATTCTATTTTTTTTAATTTGGCATCTTTGCGCATCTTTTATTTTTGGCATCATTGGCCAATTTTTTGAATATGCTACCTTTCTTAATTCTTAAAAACCAAAAGTAAACCCATACTATTGAAAAAAAATGAAATTCTTAATTAAGAAAATTATGATGTAGATTCAACACCTTGTAAAAGATTCCTATGCGATAAATAAAATGTAGGGAGATAAAAAAAATTGTTTAAAAAATCAATTTAAAAGATGAAAACGATTTTAAATTATAAGTAGAATAATCACTTTTAGGAAATAGAGATTGAGAGTCAAAAACATGAGTTTCCTTCCTTTGACTGTTTTTAGAGAAGTCAATCGCAACTTACCAAAAGATTTCAAGAAAAAAAGGAAGTAGATTTTTCATCTTTAGAAAAGTGAGTGTGTGTGTTGATCAAAAGAAAAAAAATTTCACAAAATAAGAAGAAAATAAAAAAAAAGAAAAAAAATAAAAATAAAAAAACAAAACACAACAAAGAAGTCTTTTTAACCATTATCTCTCTCCTGGTTTGATGCTTCAGAAACTAGGTCTGCCCATGAGATTTTCTGCTTTTCATTATTTCCCCAGTTTAAATTTAGCTTTGTCTTACCTTTTTCTTTTATAGGAAGAATTCTTAAATTAGGGCATTGATTTTTCATATGTTCAGGCTTCCTACAACGAAAGCAAATAACATTAGAAGAAATATGAATTTCCTTACCATTTTTATATTTTTTTCACTTTTGCTTATGCTTTGGTGAGCTTAAGTCATATTAATTAATAATTTTTAAAGTGCTTTAAATTCATTAATTGACAAGTTATAGGGTTTCAAAAGAAATATATATTCTCTCCCCCCAGGGATAAATCAAGCACATATAACCTTTAATTTATTAATGATTTAATCAATCATTTAAGTTTAAGGAATCTTTTTAAGTCAATTATCTTACCTTTTATTTGATTTACTATTTTATTTTTTTTATTTGAATCATTTATATTTCCTTTTTTTATTTTATTTTGAACTTGATTTAAATTTTTTTATTAAATTGTTTTTATTTATTAAGTTTTAAATTATTTAACTAATTTATTTTTATTCACTTATTTAATCCTTTATGTTTATGAATTTTATTTTTATATTTGTTTATACTTATTCATTTATTATTTACATTGGTTTTATTCTTGTACTTTACAATTAGTTAATGGCTTTGACCAACATTTAGTTTTTAATTTTTTTAAGATTTCGTAGGTTTACTATGTTAATAAATTCTACATTTTATTTAGAGTGAATGCAATTTAGTTTTTTTTGGTAGATTTTTATTTATTTAGTTATGATGTTTAAAAATTAGTCAAATTAATGAATTATTTAATTTAATTAACAAAGTGGTTTTGATTTTTGCATCAAAATTAAACTTCAATCAACTTGAGATCATCACCAGAGGTCATGAGTGACCAAAATTGATGATTGCATGATTTTAAAATTATTTTGCTAATAATTTATATTTTAAAGTATTTTATTTGTTAAATTTTATTTAATTTTTAATTAACTTTTATTTTGGTGTTTAATGTTAGGGATTTAATTTTTTTCCTAAAATTGTTATTGATTTAGATTCTAATGAAATTTATTTTAGATTTTTATTATTTATATTGATCTTTTAATGAATTATTAAAGTTTCATGATGATTCATGCAGAGTAAATTCAAGGTTTGCTATTTGACAAAATAAATAAACTTCAAATGGCTTGAAATTTAAACGCTAAGTCACACATGACCTAAGGTTTGAACTCTAGCAATTAGGCCCCATCAAAGCCTTCCTAAGAATTTTTTATAAATTTCCAAAATAAATTCATTTAAACTTTAAAAATTTTATTTTAGGTTGCCTAGACCAGAGCTTAACATAAAATTCGTGGCTAATTAGCCCTTGAA
>CM033697.1:30276239-30278739 GCA_019514585.1 Dendrobium officinale | reverse complement strand
TTTATTTTTGGCATCATTGGCCAATTTTTTGAATATGCTACCTTTCTTAATTCTTAAAAACCAAAAGTAAACCCATACTATTGAAAAAAAATGAAATTCTTAATTAAGAAAATTATGATGTAGATTCAACACCTTGTAAAAGATTCCTATGCGATAAATAAAATGTAGGGAGATAAAAAAAAAAATTGTTTAAAAAATCAATTTAAAAGATGAAAACGATTTTAAATTATAAGTAGAATAATCACTTTTAGGAAATAGAGATTGAGAGTCAAAAACATGAGTTTCCTTCCTTTGACTGTTTTTAGAGAAGTCAATCGCAACTTACCAAAAGATTTCAAGAAAAAAAGGAAGTAGATTTTTCATTTTTAGAAAAGTGAGTGTGTGTGTTGATCAAAAGAAAAAAAATTTCACAAAATAAGAAGAAAATAAAAAAAAGAAAAAAAATAAAAATAAAAAAACAAAACACAACAAAGAAGTCTTTTTAACCATTATCTCTCTCCTGGTTTGATGCTTCAGAAACTAGGTCTGCCCATGAGATTTTCTGCTTTTCATTATTTCCCCAGTTTAAATTTAGCTTTGTCTTACCTTTTTCTTTTGTAGGAAGAATTCTTAAATTAGGGCATTGATTTTTCATATGTTCAGGCTTCCTACAACGAAAGCAAATAACATTAGAAGAAATATGAATTTCCTTACCATTTTTATATTTTTTTCACTTTTGCTTATGCTTTGGTGAGCTTAAGTCATATTAATTAATAATTTTAAAGTGCTTAAATTCATTAATTGACAAGTTATAGGGTTTCAAAAGAAATATATATTCTCCCCCCAGGGATAAATCAAGCACATATAACCTTTAATTTATTAATGATTTAATCAATCATTTAAGTTTAAGGAATCTTTTAAGTCAATTATCTTACCTTTTATTTGATTTACTATTTTATTTTTTTTATTTGAATCATTTATATTTCCTTTTTTTATTTTATTTGAACTTGATTTAAATTTTTTATTAAATTGTTTTATTTATTAAGTTTTAAATTATTTAACTAATTTATTTTTATTCACTTATTTAATCCTTTATGTTTATGAATTTTATTTTATATTTGTTTATACTTATTCATTTATTATTTACATTGGTTTTATTCTTGTACTTTACAATTAGTTAATGGCTTTGACCAACATTTAGTTTTTAATTTTTTTAAGATTTCGTAGGTTTACTATGTTAATAAATTCTACATTTTATTTAGAGTGAATGCAATTTAGTTTTTTTTTGGTAGATTTTTATTTATTTAGTTATGATGTTTAAAAATTAGTCAAATTAATGAATTATTTAATTTAATTAACAAAGTGGTTTTGATTTTTGCATCAAATTAACTTCAATCAACTTGAGATCATCACCAGAGGTCATGAGTGACCTAAATTGATGATTGCATGAATTTAAAATTATTTTGCTAATAATTTATATTTTAAAGTATTTTATTTGTTAAATTTTATTTAATTTTTAATTAACTTTTATTTTGGTGTTTAATGTTAGGGATTTAATTTTTTTCCTAAAATTGTTATTGATTTAGATTCTAATGAAATTTATTTTAGATTTTTATTATTTATATTGATCTTTTAATGAATTATTAAAGTTTCATGATGATTCATGCAGAGTAAATTCAAGGTTTGCTATTTGACAAAATAAATAAACTTCAAATGGCTTGAAATTTAAATGCTAAGTCACTCATGACCTAAGGTTTGAACTCTAGCAATTAGGCCCCATCAAAGCCTTCCTAAGAATTTTTTATAAATTTCCAAAATAAATTCATTTAAACTTTAAAAATTTTATTTTAGGTTGCCTAGACCAGAGCTTAACATAAAATTCGTGGCTAATTAGCCCTTGAACACTAATCTATCATACAATAAATGCAATCCCGTAGTTAATCTATGGACTTGCATTTATGGAATTTTTAATTTCAAGGTTTTTTTTTTATCAAAGAAGTTCAAAATTCTAAATGAAGCCATTCCTAAGTTTAAAAAGGGATTAATAATTTTTGACATGTGCTAAGCATCTCCTAGAACTAACCATATCAATTTTGAGCTAAAGATGAATTATATTTAATTAATAATTTAAAATAAAATAAATACTAGACTATTTATGAAATTGTTTTTAAATCATTGAATCATATTAAATCCATACCATAAGGCTTTTAAAGCACTCTTCAGAATTGCAAGTGGATGCACAATCACTTATTTGACTTAATCTAGTTCGTCGATCTAATTTAAATTAAATTAATGAACACGATTTCATAATTAACCTCCCACATACTTCCTTAGTTGTTGACAAATTTTGGCATGATCTGAGAGATCAACATGGCGGATCTTCACTAAACTAATCATAGAGCTTCATCCATAAGTGAACTTTCAATCCAACAGCTAGATGGTATTATATTGCATGTTCACTTCACACTTGACTAACTCTACTGAAAATGAGGCTTAGGATCAAATTTTACTTGGATTCATA
>CM033697.1:30233739-30271239 GCA_019514585.1 Dendrobium officinale | reverse complement strand
GATAACAAAGCTGGGTTCTAAGTCTATAAGAAAGTAGAACTAAATATTACTTCTTATGGTCTTCAGGCTCCAAGTCTTCTACGGAATTCCAAAAATGAACATCCTCCTGGTGGAAGGTATTACTTTTTGGAGCCCCATTTGTATATATAAGCAATTATTTTTTAATTCTTTTACATACTCGAGACGCTTTACAGACTCAATATATATACACCAATTCTAAGAAAATAAAGCTTTACATTTCTCTTTATAAGTACATCAATCCCTAGGAGCATTCTACTTTGCAGGTAAGTAAAGCAATTATGTAGTTATGCATGCTATGAGTGCGTTGTGTACAGTTATAAATGTAGGAAAGTAAAGACAGAAAAGTAAAGTACACGGTCCTCACTTCATTCACTCCGCTCTCTGGCGCACTGACAGAAAAATAAATATGCATGCTATGCATTACAGAAAAAGTAAGCAAACACACATAGGTGCCCTCTAGGCAAGACATCCGCAAACAAATCAAAACAAACCACCGGCCTAGTCTAAGCTAAATTTGGTAGTCCTAGCAAGAATCTAAGTGTGTGAAAGATGTCGTGCGACTTGGATAGGTCCTATAGGAATAATTGTTTGAATTACATGTATTATTAGTATTGATTTATTAAAGATCAAATGTGAATTTAATTAAAGTTTACATAGAGTGTATTTGAATTTTAATTTATTCCAATTTTAGATGTTAAAGTTATTTGATTTAGTTATAAAGAACTTATAGATTGATAACTCCCTAAGTGCAAGAAGTTATCAATTTATAAGTCTTAGGACTTTCAGAATGAACACTCATCTTATAATGAAGATAAGTATTCATTTGAAAATCCCCAAAATTTTATTAGAGAGAGGAAAAGGGACCTTATAAATGCAATAACACAAGCCCTCTCGAAGGAATCTAGCACGTCGTATAAGGTCGGTATGTTATTATATTTGTTTGAAGATCTCCAAATCTGAATGTATAAGTGCATTCCTAAAAGGAGTCATGCACAACACATAGGAGATCTCTTTATTATTTATGTGTATTAAAGGTCTCTTTAAATAAAAAATGCCTAAAGCCCTCCAAAAGGAATCAAGCTTTAGGCCTAGAAGCCTTAATTCACTTAATCTAAATCAATAATCAAATTTGATTGATTAAAATAAATTCTAATCAATCAAATTATCAAATTAACTTAGTTTAGATTAATTAAATTTAGTTTAATTTTTAATGAATTTTATTAAAATACTTAGAACTTTGAATTATTTATTGAATACTTAATGATTTGAATTTTATTTTAAGGTTGGTTTTAATAGTTAGTTGAACATTTATGGAGTTTTAAAACAATTCTTTGAGTTTGATGAATTTTTGGATTATTATAATCATTTAATTAAGGGATTGAAAATTCTGGAATGTTAGAATTTTATTAAAATAATAGACCTTTAGACGATCAGTTAAAAGGTAAGTATGCTAAAATTAGTTTTTCTGGATTTAGTTATGAAGGTTTGAAGTTTTGAACTAATTTTGACTTAAATTTGACCGATATGTTGACTTTTTGAATTTAATGGTTTTCTGGAACTTTCACATTTTTAATAAATATTAGGCATTATTATGAGTTGAATGCAACTGAGCTTGAGTGATTTGGATTTTTCTTGAATTAGTTATGAATTTTCAAAGTTTGAGGTATTTATTGAATTTTTGAAATTATTTAATTAAAGGGGCCTTTATGGTTTTGCTTCAAATGAGTTCCCAACCACCTTGAAATCAGCTCCAAAGGTTAGGAGTTACCTAAGGAGGGATTCCCAAGTGTTTGGGAATTTATTGGAATTTTTAATTATTATTAATTATTTAAATCAACTAAATATTGAATTTTACTTAAATTTAAATTAAGCTTTAATTTGTTGTCAAATCAAAGGGCTTTTAATTTTCTTTAATTAAGGGTTCAATTCTGGTCAGTTAGAGTGGTTGTTCGTATTTTTTAGGTTTAAATTTGATTTATTACATTTTTAGAAGTTTTGTGGGTTAATTAAAGGTTTAATTTAGGTTTAATGACATTCGTGCTTTTGTTTTGATTTTTGAATGATTGTGATTTTATTTTTCTAGTTGATTAGAGTTTATTGAGATTGATTTAGATTTTTAAGAATTTTATTTGATTTATTTGTATTTATTGAAGTTTTGAAGATTATATCTAAACTATGTTTTGATTAGTTTGAAGGTTCATCAAATAAGTAATCATATATTTGATTTAAGTCAATGATACTATGGTGAATGAAAGATACAACATAGTGTTGCAACCCATGACCCCGAGTTTGAGATTTTGATGATGCCAAATAATGAGTGTTTTGGAACAACTTTTTATTGAATATTATTTTATTTGCAATTGTCCTTGAGTACTAACATTTCAGGAAGATCAAAAGTGACTCAGGATGAAAGGAAGACTCAAGACTGGGTAGATTAGGAGTATGAGTCAGACTTTGTACTTTTCTATTCATTTTATTTTTACTTTATTGAGTCTGGCCACAAAATGCATAAGAGCAAGAGCAACCATGCACACACATAGGGGGGAGAGTTTGTTTTTTAACTGCAAAATATAATTAAATTTCTTCTCTGGAGATCGTACTGTACGATTTTAATTTGTACAGTACGATCCAAGCTATGTGGACGATTCTGTGAATAGATCGTACTGTACGAATATCTTTCGTACTGTACGATATGTTCAGATCCAAAACCCTAGCCGTAGTTTAGTTTAAGTAAGTGATTTTGCGTCGTTCGTAGTGTACGAACCTGTTCGTACTGTACGATCTATTTTAAATACTTACTTAAATTAACCTGTGATTAGTGCATGAAATCCAGGCCTAATTAAATTTTGAACATCGTACTGTACGAACCATATCGTACCATACGATGAACAGAGATGAAGTATGATCGTCCCAGATATCGTCCTGGACGATCTCTTGGTTTTTTTTACATCGTACTGTACGATCGTAATCATACCATACGATGAACAGAGACGACATCTGATCGTCCAAACCATCATCTTGTACGAATAGTATTTTGTGGATCGTACCGTACGATATTATATCGTACCGTACGAATTGTTTTTGAACTGTTCGTACATCTTCGTACAAGGACGATGTCTGTTTATAAAGATCGTACTGTACGATGTTGAATCGTACTGTACGAACAGTAACAACTACTTTTGAAATCAGAGGTTTTTGGAGCACGTTTTAGATGTTAATCTTATCTTTTTTCAGTAAGATTTTACAAAGAGGGTGAACGTGATTAGAGAGGGAATCCAAGGGAGAGAGCTCTAGAGAAGTTCTTTAGGGTTGCGAGAGGAAGGAGAAGGTGAGCGTTGTGAGGGAGAAGAGGTGTGAGGGAGATCACACGGTTGCTCCAAACTTGCTGCATCTTGCTCCTCCTGTGGCCCTCGAAGAATTTGAGGAAGGATCTCCAAGGGAAAGGCTCGTCTACATCCGTGACCCCGAGGTTCTCTGCCTTCTCCAGGAGGGAGAAAAACGAGAAGGTTTTCAGCCGTCGCCAGGAGGGAAAAAATAGAGTTTGGCACTCCGCCACGCCGGGTTGGTGAAAGGGAGGTTTGTAAAAGCTTCTCCGCCTTGCCGAGGGGGGCAAAAGGAGAACTATTTTTGGTAGTGAAAATCCCAGAGCGGAGGACTCCGGGGAGTGGACGTAGGTCATATTTTGACCGAACCACTATAAAAATCCTTGGTGTGTTTTTTTCCTTATCGTCATTTACTTTTGCTTGCATTTATATTTTCATAATTATTGCGTGGTGAAATTTGTGGAAGAAAATTTGTTTATGTTTTTGTTGTCAAATTTCAAAAATAAAAAAATGATTAGAACTCATGCTTAGGGTTACTTTTTATTGAGAAAAAGTTTTTTATAATTCACCCCCTCTTGTCATTTAGTAATTTCAATTGGTATAAGAGCTTGTTTTTCAAAAATAGTGTTTTAGAAAACCTTGAAAAAAAATCAATCATATCGAATTTTGGTAATCGTAACACTGCGGAGGGTTATTCAATAACTCGTCCACCACTTTTTGATAACATTTCATTTGATTTCTGGAAAATTAGAATGTCTACATTTTTGCAATCTATAGATTATCGCATGTGGATGTTAGTAAATGATGGATATATTGCACCGTTTAAAATTGTTAATGGTTTGAAAACTACTGTACCTTTTAATGAATGGAGCAATGAGGATAGGGAGTTAGCCCAACTGAATGCTAAGTGCTTAAACTACTTTTTTTGTGCATTAAAATCTGAGGACTATATGAGAGTATCTACCTGTGTTTCTGGAAAGGAGATTTGGGATAGACTGTGCATTACATACGAAGGAACAAACAAAGTAAAACAATATAGGCTAAACATTCTACTGCATGATTATGAATTATTCCGTATGAAATCTAGCGAAACAATTTCTGACATGTACACTAGGTTCACCCAAATCGTGACATCCTTACATGTATTAGGTAGAGAAATTTAAAATTCCGAGAAAGTGAATAAAATTCTTAGATGCCTACCTAGTTCCTATGATGCTAAGATAACTGCTATCACTGAGTCCAAAGATCTTAATGTTTATTGTATTGATAACCTCCTTGGGTCACTCATTGTATACGAGCAAGGAGTGAGCCAAAGGCAAAGTGATGCAGGTGAAAAGAAAAAGGAGCGGACGATGGCATTAAAAGCTAGCAACTCAGAAAGTGAAAGTTAAGCAGGGGAGGAAGAGGATGCGATAGCACTGATGACCCGACAATTCAAAATTTTTTTGAAAAGAAAACAGAAGCGTCGTCAGAACAGCTGGAACAAAGGTAAGAGCTCAAGGTCCAATAAGGTTTCATCTGATACAATTTGTTTTGAGTGCAGGAAGCCAGGTCACCTTCGAGTCGATTGCCCCAATCTGAAGAGTCAACCAGCTAAGGAGAAAGGAGATGACAAAGAAAAATACAAGAAAGGAAAGACAAAGACACAGAAAGCTTTTTGGGCCGACTCTGCCTCGGAATCATCATAAGAAGAAGCAGAGGAGGAGGTAACTAACTTGTGTCTTATGGATAACGATAACCTTGATCAATCGGATCAAGATGAGGTATGTCAACTTTCATATGAAGAATTGTTGCTTATTTTTGAGAATATCCATGACTCGTATAGGAAGTTAAAAAAGATGCATGCTAAGCTTAATGTTGAATTTAATTCTTTACAAACTGAGCATGCTAACTTAGTTAAGGAAAGTTCTGATTTAGATAGAGATCATATGCTACTTCTTGATGAGTTTGATGCATTAAATAAGAAGCATATTGTACTAATTGAAGCGCATGAATCCTTGAAAACATCGCATATTGAACTAGATGTAGAGTTTGAAAAACTAATGGCAGTAGCAAAGGAGGTAGATCATAATGAGCATTTGTTATTCTGGCTAGTCGATGGATTGACATATTAAAATAATATATTTAAACAAAGAATCAAAGAACTAGAAGAAGAAATTGCATCACTCATAGGCCAACCTAGAAAACTACCAACATAGCATGCATCACAAAACTTTAGGAAGAGACACCACCACCCACATAGATTAGTAAACCCATTTCCTGGTGTTAGGTGTTTCTCTTATGGCATGTTAGGTCACATAGCCCGCACATGCACAATTCATTGTAGGACACACTTAGTATGGAGACCTAAACTGCATCCATCACAGCATAACATGCATACATCTCATTCATGCAATCATAAGGAGGAACCCAAACTCACTTGGGTTCCCAATTCTAATCTTTGAATGAAATTGTAGGGTTGCTCTCACAAAAGACCTAGTGAGAGCATGTTGTACCTGGATAGTGGCTGCTAGCGACACATGACTGGAGATATGAAGAAGTTCATCCTACTGGAGACCAAAATTGGAGGCAAAGTAACGTTGGGAGACAACACTACCAGGAAGGTGATAGGCTAAGGTATCGTTGGTAATGCTAAAATTTTTTTAATTGAAAATGTTTTACTAGTTGATGGTTTGAAACATAATTTACTTAGCATTAGTCAATTGTGTGACAAAGGTTTTGATGTTAAATTTTTAACTGATAGATGCCTGATTAGTTTATTTGATGAAATAATTTTAGAAGGAAAACAAATGAACAATGTTTACATGTTAGACCTTGATTGCATTGATAGCTCAAAATCATTCTGTTTGAAAACAATAGTTGATGACTCGTGGCTATGGCATAGGAGACTATGCCATGCTAGTATGAAAACTCGTATAAACATCACTCAAAAAAAACCTAGTTAGAGGTGTACCTAAATTAGACTTTACCAAGGATCACTTATGTGATGCTTGCCAACTAGGAAAACAAGTCAAATAATCCTTTCACTCAATTAGAGATGTGATCACCTCTAGGCCACTAGAAATTCTACACATGAACTTATTTGGACCCGTTAGTACAACCAGTCTAGGTGGAAAGAATTATGGATTTGTGATTGTAGATGACTTCACAAGATTTACTTGGGTAAGATTCTTAGCACACAAAAATGAGTCTTTTGAGGAATTTAAAGTTTTCTCCACATGGATTCAACGAAAATTAGGTTGTGAAATATCAACAATCCATAGCGATCATGGTGGAGAGTTCCAAAATGATAGGTTTGAGTCATTCTGTCAAGAGATAGGAATAGAACACAATTTCTCAGCTCCTAGAACGCCCCAACAAAATGGCATAGCAGAAAGGAAGAATAGAACTTTGGTAGAAGCTGCTAGGGCAATGTTAGCGGAGTATACCCTTCCTAGATACTTTTGGGTAGAAGCAGTCAACACAGCCTGTTATATTTTAAACAGAGTAAACATTAGATCGAAGCTGAATAAAACTCCATATGAACTCCTTAAGGGTAGAACACCAAACCTTTCACATTTACATGTTTTTGGGTGTAAGTGCTTCATCTTAAATAATGGTAAACATCCCTTAGGAAAATTTGATTCCAAGTCTGATGAGGGTGTCTTCTTAGGTTATTCTTCTGTAGGTAAGGCCTATAGAATTTTTAATAAGAGAACCCTTATAGTAGAAGAATCCACCCATATGGTATTTGATAAATCAGATAAGCCCTCAAAATCTAAATTTGAAGATGATGAAATAGAGGCAATTCAAGGAGTAGAGACTATGACCTTAGGAGAAAGGGTCAAACCTCAGGAAGATTTGCCTAGAGATTGGAGATATTCTTCTAGTCATCCTAAAGAGTTAATTTTAGGAGACCCTTTAGAAGGTGTAAGAACTAGGCATGGACTTAGGAAGGAGGTTAGTCATTCAGCATTCATCTCTATGATAGAACCTACAAGTATAGATTAAGCCTTAGGAGTTGAATTTTGGATTCTAGCAATGCAAGAAGAGCTGAACCAATTCACCAGGAATGATGTTTGGGAGTTAGTCAAGAGACCTAAGGAACAAAGTGTTGTTGGAACAAAATGGGTCTTCAAAAATAAGGTGAATGATTAAGGAACAATAATAAGGAATAAAGCAAGACTAGTAGCTAAAAGGTACAACCAAATTGAGGGGATAGACTTTGAAGAAACCTTCGCCCTGGTTACTAGATTAGAAGCCATAAGAGTGCTCTTAGCTTTTGCTTGCTTCAAGAACTTTAAGCTATATCAAATGGATGTAAAAAGTGCATTTCTGAACGAGGTAATTAAGGAAGATGTCTACGTTGAGCAACCCCCCGGATTTGAAAGTTCACAATTTCCAAACAATGTATTTAAATTAAAGAAGGCACTGTATGGATTAAAGCAAGCACCTAGAGCATGGTACGAAAGACTTAGCTCATTTCTTTTCGATAGAGGATTTAAAAAGGGTAGTGTAGATACTACACTCTTTTTAGAAAAGGTCAAAGAATAAATTCTCATTGTTCAAATATATGTGGATGACATCTTGTTTGGATCTTCGGATAAAAACTTATGCGATGAATTTTCAAAGATAATGAGTAATGAGTTTGAAATGAGCATGTTGGGAGAACTTAATTACTTTCTTGGCTTTAGTGTAAAACAAATGGATAATGGAACCTTTATTAGCCAATCAAAGTATATTAAGGATATTTTAAAGAAATATGAAATGGATAGTGCAAAACCCATGAACACCCCAATGAGTTCGACAATCCAATTAGATAAAGATCCTAGTGGAAAATCAGTGGATCAGAAAAATATAGGGGAATGATTGGATCCCTTCTTTACCTGACTGCCAGTAGACCGGACATAATGTTTAGTGTGTGCCTTTGTGCCCGTTTCCAAGCCGATCCTAAAGAGTCTCACTTAACTGCTGTCAAAAGAATTCATAGATATCTACTAGGCACCCCAAACTTAAGAATTTGGTATCCCAGTCACAGCACTTCTTTTGAAATCCTAGGGTACTCAGATTCTGACTTTGCAGGATGTAGGATAGATAGAAAAAGCACCTCTGGTACCTGCCAATTCATAGGACAATCATTAGTTTCTTGGTCCAGTAGGAAGCAAAACTCAGTAGCACTTTTCACAGTTGAGGCAGAATATATTGTACTAGGAAGTTGTGTTGCACAGGTACTATGGTTAAAATAACAAATTCTTGATCTTAGACTACCTGTTGGAACCATCTCGATCATGTGTGACAACACAAGTGCAATTTGTATCTCTAAGAACCCAATTCAACACTCTCAAATGAAACACATAGACATTAGACACCATTTCATTAGAGATCACGTCGCTAAGGGAGATATAGAATTACATCACATCGCTACAGGAGATCAATTGGCAGACATATTCACAAAACCTCTAGCTTTCGACACCTTTAGCACCTTGAGGACTAGATTAGGTGTCATAGATATAACTGCATAAAAACATAAATAAATAAATAAATAATTAAAAAAAAATAAAAATAATTTTTTTTTGTAATAGGGTTGTTCCTGATCATCACACACTCACTACACTAAAATCTGCATTGACTGTTAATCGTACTGTACGATACACATATCGTACCGTACGATACATCTCAATTTACATAACGTTTACCAACAAGCATATTTTGGCTCTGTTGATCGTACTGTACGACCTACATCGTACTGTATGATATTCATCCTATATTATTGCCTATCGTATTGTACAATATCACTTATTCGTACGAAACGATACACGTCAGCAACGGATTGGGACGAATTAAATCCGGTTGGTACGACATTATTGAGTATCGTACTGTACGATGCATACCTTTCGTACTGTACGATACACATCATCACACGGAATAAATATGAGTTAAAGCTGTTCGGTACGATATTTATTATGTATCGTACTGTACGATACACCTGTTCGTACAGTATGAAATTTTTGGTCAAAAGTCGTACTGAGGGCCTCGGGACGATCGAAATTTGCCTGATCGTACTATACGATAGTTATCGTACAATACGATTTGACTGCCTTTTCCCGAAACGACCGGCCAGGATATTGATAGGATATTGTACTGTACAATTCAAGATCGTACTGTACGATTGTCGAAATTTTCTATAAGTACCATTGCCTAGGCCGTTCCTTTCACTCAAATCTCTCCTCACTCACTCTTTCACTTAGTTTCATGCCCTCTTGCAATGTCTAAACGAGGTCGGATGACTGTTGGAAGCTCATCCTCATCGAGTTGCCAACCTGCTCATTTTTTGAATACAAAAAATGAGGAAGCCTACCACCGGTATAAAGCCTGCAAAATTTCTCCTTCAAAAATGCTTAATCAGGCTGCTCTCAATTTCGAGGTAATGGGCCTCTTTGCTTCCACCACCTTCCAATTCCTACTCACCATGGCGTTTCCCTATAATTCTGAACTTCTCTTTGAATTTCTCACCAACCTCACCTACACTGTCGACAACACCACTTTTCACTCTTTTGTTTGTGGCCGTAACATTGAGATCACTAGAGCCGACATCGCCCAATATATTGGGCTGTCCACTGAAGGACATATGGTTCGCTCTTTTCTTACCAACGAATTTGATTTGAGCAATGTTAATAGAGTCCTTAGGAATACTGCTTTTCATCAACACCAACCTCTTGTTCAATCCTTAACTCGAAATGCCCGTATAATTCAACATGTTCTTCGAACCTCCATCATACCCAAAGGTGGCGATCGTATCAATCTAACCCCGACCTTATCGGTCGCTACCTATCTTATTATGTCCAACATTAAGTTTGATGAGGTTGATTTAATTAGCAACTATATCCGCCACATGACTTTTGTTCGTCTACCTACCACTCGACGGAAACAGAATCTGGCTCTTGGTCACCTAATAGGATATATCCTCCACAATAAATATTAATTATCCTACCCTGGTGAACCCAACATTCTTCCTCTTTTTATACGGATGCTTCCTTCCGTATTCTCTTTCATCGGGGAAACGAGCCTGAAGAACCAGTCTTTGATGAAGAAGAAGGAAAAGATGCCCCAGCCGCAGTTCCAGCTCGACCACGACGCCATGCTGCACCCCGAGCACCTGCACCAGCGCCAGCACACCCTAATGATGATTTAGTCGCACGCTTCGACCAGCTGCAGACTCGTCTCGACATACATATTCAAGAACAACATCAGTAACACGAGACTGATATGCAATGGTTTGGAGAACATTTTACTGCAATTGATCACCGCTTCGATGCTCTATTTTAATATTTTCAACCAAATCCACCTCCACCACCAACTGATCAGGACCCGTCTGCTTAGATTGTTTGTGTTTGCATTGTAGTTTTTCTTCTTTTGCTTTTTGCCTTTAGTTGCTCCTCCTTTTTGTGCTGTCAAAACGGGGAGAAGTTTGTTGTACCTATTGTTATGCCTGTTATCTAAATGCATTCCTTTTGTTTTGTACTTGCTTTTGGTATCCTATTTTTTTTCTCTTGTGTTTTAATTTAAAAAAAATATATAAAAAAAATAAAAAATATAAATATAAAAAAATAAAAGAAAAGTTCTTCGTTCTTACTTGCAACAAATTATTTGACATCATCAAAAATGGGGAGATTGTTGAAACCCATGACCCCGAGTTTGAGATTTTGGAACAACTTTTTATTGAATATTATTTTATTTTTTATTGTCCTTGAGTACTAACATTTCAGGAAGATCGCAAGTGACTCAGGACGAAAGGAAGACTCAAGACCGGGTAGATTAGGAGTATGAGTCAGACATTGTACTTTTCTATTTATTTTATTTTTACTTTATTGAGTCTGGCCACAAAAATGCATAAGATCAAGAGAAACCATACACACACACAGGGGGAGAGTTTGTTTTTTATCTGTAAAATATAATTAAATTTCTTCTATGGAGATCGTACTGTACGATTTTAATTCGTACCGTACGATCCAAGCTATGTGGACGATTCTGTGAATAGATCGTACTGTACGAATATCTTTCGTACTGTACAATATGTTCAGATCCAAAACCCTAGCCGTAGTTTAGTTTAAGTAAGTGATTTTGCACCGTTCGTATTATAGAAACCTGTTCGTACTGTACGATCTATTTTAAATACTTCCTTAAATTAACCCGTGATTAGTGCATGAAATCCAGGCCTAATTAAATTTTGAACATCGTACTGTACGAACCATATCGTACCATACGATGAACAGAGACAAAGTATGATCGTCCCAGATATCGTCCTGGACAATCTCTTGGTTTTTGTCACATCGTACTGTACGATCGTAATCGTACCAAACGATGAACAGAGACTACATCTGATCGTCCAGACCATCATCCTGTACGAATAGTATTTTGTGGATCGTACCGTACGAATTGTTTTTGAACTGTTCGTACATCTTCGTACCAGGATGACGTCTGTTTATAAAGATCGTACTGTACGATATTGAATCGTACTGTACGAACATTAACGGCTACTTTTGAAATCAGAGGTTTTTTTAGCCCGTTTTAGATGTTAATCTTGTCTTTTTTCAGTAAGATTTTACATAGAGGGTGAACATGATTAGAGAGGGATTCCAAGGGAGAGAGCTATAGAGAAGTTCTTTAGGGTTGAGAGAGGAAGGAGAAGGTGAGCATTGTGAGGGAGAAGAGGTGTGAGGGAGATCACACAGTTGCTCCGAACTTGCTGCATCTTGCTCCTTCTATGGCCCTAGAAGAATTTGAGGGAGGATCTCCAAGGGAAAGGCTCATCTACATCCGTGACCTCGAGGTTCTCTGCCTTCTCCAGGAGGGAGAAAAATGAGAAGGTTCTCTGCCGTCGCTAGGAGGTCGAAAACAGAGTTTGGCACTCCGCCACGCCGGGTTGGTGAAAGGGAGGTTTGGAAAGGCTTCTCCGCCATGCCGAGGGGGGCAAAAGGAGAACTATTTTTGGTAGTGAAAATCCCAGAGTGGAGGACTCTGGGGAGTGGACGTAGGTCATATTTTGATCGAACCACTATAAAAATCCTTGATGTGTTTTTTCCTTATCGTCATTTACTTTTGCTTGCACTTATATTTTCATAATTATTGCGTGGTGAAATTTGTGGAAGAAAATTTGTTTAAGTTTTTGTTGTCAAATTTCAAAAATAACAAAAAGATTAGGACTCATGCTTAGGGTTACTTTTTATTGAGAAAAAGTTTTTTACAATTCATCCCCCCCCCCCTCTTGTCATTTAGTAATTTCACATAGTACATTAAAGTTTGTTTGAAATCAAACTATTGAGGATTTAGAGGATAATAAATAAAAACTATAAATATGATTGGAATAATTGCCCTCTAAATACCAAATAAAGGTTGAATGTACTTGGATATGATGACTTACTGATATCTTAAAGTGTATGGATGAAATCATTAAAATAAATCAGTCAATTTACAATGAATTTCCTCTTAAAGTACTTAGGTTAAGTCATAACCTATTTTAGGAGATAATTCAAATGTGAATTGAATGAAACTCCAAATGATTTCATACAAAGACACTTAAGATGCATTCAAATATCTTAATCATGCCATTTGAAACTGAATGATGCCTCTTAAAAAAACTTGATTTAATTAGAAATTTAATTAAAATATAATGAAAAATACAAAATAAAGTTAAATAAAAATAGGGTTTAAAATATACTTTTTTAAAATAATGAAAACCAGGCTCTGATTTTATTTTTAAAAATAGGAAATTTTATTCCGAGAAAAATGAGCGGTTATGCGCAAATTTTGACCTAGTATTTAATTTTATCCAATTTTTTGAAGTTCTGGCTTTCATTAAAATAAATATTCAAAACATTATTTACACATGGCGGTGGGCAATTAGATCATTCAAATGGCAGCGGTCAAACAGGACTCGCCACTTAAGTGAGTCAACATCGTTTGTGAACCGCCCGATCCCGCGGCTTCCATTCGACGGCAGGGATTCAATCTCGTGACTGAATCTCAATTGAGAGATCGGACGGTCCAAGATACCACTTCCATTTGGAATATACGGATAAGATCTAACTGGACGTGATCTCATCATCCCGCTATTACAGAAGATCAAATTCGATCGTTATTTTGGACGAGATCCTGGCCGTCAGAACTAAACAGAGAAGATGGACGATACTGATTTCATCACTGAGCTCGGGAACCCGAAAACCCTAAACTCAAAAAATGTTTTAAACTTCGCTTAGAGCATCTCCAACCGAAAAAATCATTTTTCAATCCAAAATGCAGTAAAACTTCAAAATGCAGTAACTTGACTCCATTCGAACTTCATTTTCTAACATAGAAAAAGGAATATTCCTAACATATTCTTTTTGTTATTTTATTTTAAATTTATTTAATCATATATTTATATTTATCAATTTTAAACTTATTATAATTTTAAAAATTATGTCTCTTTTCTCGATATAAAGAAAATGGAATATTGATATGTTCTAAATAAGCAAATATATATTTAATACAATTAAAATTACATCACTCGTAACTTTATTTTTTTTTTATCCGAACTTGTTTTGTATTTTGATTCGAATTTTTTTTTAAGTATTGTAGTACTCAATGTCTTTTATTAAATATGTATGATATAAAAATTATCGTAATTTTTATGTTAATGTTTATCTTTTAAAAAAAAAATTACATAAAAAATATTTTAATTTTTGATAAATAATTTATTTCTAAATTATTATTTTTTAATTATTTATAATATAAATTTATTTTTAAACATTAAAAATTAAAAATCAATTATATATTAAAAAAAATGTTGGATGAACAGTGCGACGCCATTATTGGCGTCGCACTGTTCATCGGCAAACAAATGTCGTAATATATGTCGTTTGAATGGGACGATCGCTGAACTCTATTCAGGCATATGCCGATCAGCTGGAGACGTCCTTACAGAGGATTTAATGGCTTGATCTTTGAGATTTAGATGATAACCGATTAGATCAAGAATGGGGAATAGTTTTCATGCTTTAAAAATCCCTAGATTGATGTCTATTTAAAAACCTATGTAAGAGCCTAGGGTTTAGGTTTCACTGTAATTTAAATGATGGATTGAGCTGATTAAGGTCTTGTTGAGCTCGTGGATCATCCGTGCTCACTTTCTTTCAAGACCTCGAGCTCGAAGGAAGCTTCTACAGGGAGTTGAATCTGTTTGAACGGTGTAGCTCACGGTTCTCCACTCCTTCCATCGCCAGTAAGCTCCAAACAGCGGGAAAAAGTCAGGGAAGTGTAGAGGAGATCTTGGGGAAGCAAAAGAAAATGCTAGGTGTTCTGGAGATGCACTGGAAAGGGAGATAGAGCTTAATTCTTGATTTCATCCCTCACACCCTATGTAGTGTTTGGAGTCAAAAGGGACAGCTGGGATGCATCAGAGGGAGTGTTGGGATGCTGGACATCTGTCCCAAGGTTGTTAGGGAGCAGAAGGAGTGGCTGGTTTAGGTGAAAGTGACCCTAGGTCATTTTAAAGTGGAGGGGACCACTAGGGTGCTAGGCTCGGGTAGAGGGCAAGCAGAAGGCTGGGGGAGATCATTTTGAACTTTAAGAAGCTTCTGGAGTCGAGTCGATGGGCTAGAAAAGCCTAGTTTAGGCTGGCCAAATCTTGGTGGGTTGGGTTGACCATTTGAAAGGGTTTTTTGAGAGTTTCATTGACTGGTTTGACCAATCAATGAGTTCAAACTGATGAGGTGGATTCCATGAGACTTCTGGAATGTGTTTGGGCAGTTGGATTAGTCCTAAATGAAATGGATTAGCTTTTGGGAGGGTATTTGACCATGTTTGACCCATTTTCAACTCCCATTGACTGTTTGACCAATCAATGGGTCAATGAATGCTGAGGTGGCAATGAAGGAGTCTAGTGAGTTGGTTTGGAAAGAGTCTTATACCATTAGTTGAAACATTGAGTATGTATATGGAATTTAGGGAGGATTTGACCAAGAATTGAAGTTTGACCAAGTCAAACTTGATTTGATTTGACTTCAAATAAGCTTGAATAGATTTGACTCAAGCTTTGGTGCTGGTTTGAGGGCTTGAATAGGTTAGGCATCTCAAATGGATTGAAATGACCCATTAAGAGCCTTAAAGGGCAATTAGGTCAACTAGGTTGATTGGGTCAACCAGGTTGACCTGGGGTGTAGGTCTGGGTTGAACAGGTTTGATTAAGTATTTGGAGTCTAGTAGGAGTGATTCCTGGGTTTAAATGGGTTATTTAGGTCAAAACACCTGTTTGAACCCTTAAAGGATCTCTTAGGTCAACCCTGTTGACTTGGTCAACCAGGTTGACCTAGAGTCTGGAAATGGGTCTAACATATTGAGTTTGATATTTGAAACTTGCTGGAGGTTGTTGCATTCAGTTTGGAGCTCATTTGGTTTGAAGTGACCATTTGAACCCCATAGGGCTATTTTGGTCATTTTGGGCTCAGGTCCACTGGGGGCTGAAATGAGTCCAGAAAAATACAATTTATTGATAAACATGTTAGGATTGATGGTTTGGAAGTGATTGGAGGCTTTGGTGAGGGCTCCAAGGTCAAGATCCACGGGATGGCGGGTCAAGTGGCATAGGTTATAAATATTTGAAGGTTTTATAGCCTTTGGAATTTGATTTATTTTCTGGGGTTAGAGACCTCAGAATGGGCTCGAACATGGAGGATTACCTCTAGAGACATGTCTTATCACTATGCAAGTGATACATTCTGAATCAAAGGTCATTTGATAGGGTTTTGAATTATATAAAAATCCACTAGAAAAGGCTTTCAGGACTGAGCCTTTGGACTTAGGATTTGAGTCTGAATTATGGATTTGGATTGGGTTTGATTGGAATCTAGATAGATTGGGATATGAATTGACTTGAGTTTGGATTGATTTTAATTTGAATTAGTTTTAGAGTCTATTATAGACCTCATATAAAAAATGAGGTAAACAAATGGACCCCCAAAATGTGTGATGAACTCGAAGATTAAATCACACGTGTTAGCATTGGCCGAAGTAGATCAATGAAGTTTAGGAGCTGTGGACTTGATTGAAGATCGATTTTCATCTGGTAAAAAGTTAGACCTGAATGAGAAATCGATTCTCAGAGAGGTTAAATTTAAAAACCTTAAGTGGGAGATTGATTCCCAAAAAATGGTCGGTATTCAAACGGGAGATCGATTCCCGAATGAATGGATTTAGAATCCTGACCAATAGATCGATTATCTGAAAGGAGAAATTTAAACTTTGAATGGAAGATCGATTTCCAGAATACGTAAATACCCAAACGAGAGATCGATTCTCGAATGAGCAGATTTAGAACCTGACCAATAGATCAATTATCGAAAAGGTAAAATTTAAACCTTAACTAGAAGATCAATTTTCAGAAAAAGCAAATACCCAGACGAGAGATCGATTCTCGAATGAGCGAATTTAGAATCAAACTGTTTGAATTATATTTGAAGTTTGGATCATCTAGTTCAAATAGTAATATCAACACCGGCACCTTTAGAATTCAGAATTTTATTTCCTTGCAATATTCGTTAAATACATCAGCTATCATAATATCTCTTAAGATATCGTCGATTGATAGGCAACATAGGATGATTGCCTTTACAATCTATAAGCTGATAAGATCCTCCTTGGTAGACTTTCTCCATTATAAAGGTCCTTCTTATGTTGGTTCAAATTTTCCTCCTATCTTCCGATGAGATAAGATGTGTATTCGAAGAACTAAAACCAAGTCTCTTACTTGAAAAGTTCTCGGTCGAACCAATTTATCATGAGACTGTATCATTTTAGCTTTATACAACTCGAGGTTTTGTTGAGCCTGCAAATGCTTCTCTTCTAAACCTTCGAGTTCTTCCAACATGAGCTTTGCATTCTGTTATGTAGTGATCTTGTAGTTTATAGCAATTCTGAGCGAGTGTAGTTGAACTTCTAAAGGAATTATTGCTTCTGCACAAAATACTAAAGTGAATGGCGTAGATTGAGTTGGAGTTCTATATGTTGTTCGGTATGCCCACAAAGCTTCAACCAACTTCTCATGCCATTGACACTTATTGTCATCCAAAGTCTTCTTTAAGATCTGAATCAATGTTTTATTGAAGTCCTCTGCCAATCCATTTTCCCGAGGGTAATAGATGGTGGAGTATCTCCAATAAATATTGTGTCGTCTGGCAAAGCTGTTAATTTTAGTACTCTTGAATGAAGGACCATTATCCGAGATGATCCGACAAGGGACACCGAATCGGTACACGACATTCTCTTTGAAAAATTTTAGAACTTATTGAGCTTTGACTTCTCTCAAAGGAACAGCCTCTGCCCATTTGAAAAAGTTATCTGTAGCTGCTAGAATGAATCTATGGCCTCTAGAGGACGGGGGATCTATCGGACCGATGATATATGTGCCCCAGCTTTTGAAAGGCCTAGAAGTGTAGGACATTTGGCAGTTGATGAAGAACTACACCGTGCAGCTAACATTGATGACAGTGACGTGCAATTTTCATGCAGTCATCTATCATTGATGGCCAGTAATATCCCATCCATTTGATTTTCATCTTCATCTTTGGACCAGATTGGTGTGCGCCACATAAGCCAGCATGTACTTCTTCTATAATCTTTTGCGCTTCTGATTTACTTAAACACCGCAACCACATCTGATCGAATGATATTCTATATAGGGTATTGTTAATAAGAGCATAAGATAATGATCTTCTTTTGATTTGATCTGCTATTGATTTCTCCTAAGGGAGCTTGTTTTCCCGCAAGTATTCGATGAACGGTTTTCTCCAATCTAACACTTCATCGTCTACTAGTAAAATAATATTCACCTTAGTTGATCATTCTCTGCTTATGTGTTAAAGATCTATAGGAGAAAGGACTTGTCGAACTTGCACTTCTATCGGGATTGAATCTTTTTCGGGGCACGCCAGTGCTTTAGCAAGTTTGGCAAGAGCATCGGCTGTAGAATTCTTTCCTCGAGGAATTCGATATAAGGTAACATTCAAAATCTTTTCCAAGAGACACATTGCATACTGATGGTAAGGGACCAAAGTGTCTTTTAATACTTTAAATATTCCCACGATTTGATTAATAACAAGCTGTGAATCTTCGAAGATCTTGATTTCTTTGATCCCATTCAAGATAGTCAATTCCAAACTGGTTATCAGTGCCTCGTATTTAGCTTCGTTATTGGTACGTGGTTCTAAAAAATGATAGGAGTAATACATGATACCTCTATCAGGTGTAACGAATACTATGCCAATTCCTTCCTGACCACGCAAAGTTTCATCTGATTCTCCTTGTTGAATAGAAGCAGCACTGTCAAAATAGAATTCCCAGGTGAACTTTTCATTTGTCTTGAGTTCAATGACTTATTCATCCGGTAGTTCATCATTTATCGGGCAATCATCCTCAATAGGATGAGCTACTAAGAAATATGCTGCTGCTTGTCCTTTGACTGCTCGTAAAGGAGTAAATGTGATGTCGAATTGTGATAATATCATTGACCAGCAGGCTAATCTCCCCGATAATGTTGGTCGAGTCATCAGATACTGCAAGGGATTTATTATGGATATGAGATTTACTTTGTGAGAAAGCATATAATGTCTTAATTTCTGAGCGGCGAAGATTAAAGCCAAACAATGTTTTTGATCGGAGGATAATTCACTTCGGTGGAAAGTAAATGTCTACTCAGATAGTATAGCACATTCTCTTTTCCTTCCTTATTAGATTGAGCTAATAAGGCGCCAAGAGATTCACTTAAATCTGTTGTATATAAAATCAGTGGTTTCCTGGATATAGGAGTTGCAAGCACTGGAGGATTCATGAAGTACTGTTTGAAGCTGTCAAATGCTTTCTGGCAGTTCTGATCCCATATGAATAGAGAATCTTTCTTGCATAATGCTGCGAATGGTTGGCATCTTCCCGAAAGATTCGATATAAACCTCCTAAGGTATGCCAACCGACCTTGGAAGGATCTCAATTGAGTGAGTGTTCTAAGAGGTGGCATTTCTAGTATTGCTTTAATCTTAGTCAGATCGATTTCGATTCCACTATGTCGGACCACAAAACCCAAGAATTTCCCTGAAGTGACACCAAAAGCACACTTCAAAGGATTCATTTTTAGATCATACTTCCGTATTCTTTGAAATACGATCCTCAAATCATATATATGATCGTTTATTTCGACACTCTTAACGACTAGATCATCAACATAATATTCCACTTGATTATGGATGAGTTCATATAAAATCCTCATAATTTCCCTTTGATAAGTCGTTCCCACATTCTTTAAACCGAATGACATAACTTTGTAATAATAAACTCCTATCGGTGTCCTGAATGCGGTATACTTCTCATCTTCGGGGTCCATTCTGATTTGGTTGTATCCGGATGAGCCATCCATAAAGGAGAATATTGCATGAGAAGAAGCGATATCTACCATGAGTTCCAATATAGGAAGCGGGAACTCATCTTTATGACATGCTTTGTTTAGATCTCTGAAATCAATACAAACGCATATCTGACCATTCTTCTTATTGACTGGAACGAAGCTAGCTAACCAGGTTGGATATTTCTCCTCCCTAATAAAGCCCGTGTCGATTAATTTCTTAACTTTGATGACGACCTGATGTTCGATGTCGAGTCGCATTCGTCGGAGTGCTTGTTTTATTGGAATTGTTTATGGTTGAATTGTTAATTTATGAACCGCTACATCTGGGGATAATCCAGGCATTTCTTTATAGCTCCAAGCAAAGCAATCTTTAAATTCAGATAGAAGTTGAATCATGTCGTTCGCCTCATCCTTATTCAAAAGAGAACTGATGAAGATCGGACGAGGGTCTTCTTTAGTACCCAGATTTATTTCTCTGAGATCATCGATCGTAGATATGATTTCTTCCTCAAGTTTTGGAGGTGCGTCTCGAATTTTAAAATCATCGAAATCATCCAAAGTTTTTAAATAGAGTTCGTTAAAAGATTTAACGTCCGGTGAAAAGAGACTATCAGATTCAAAATTATTAGAAATTACTAAACAATATTCGTCATCATCAAATGAACATAGAGTAGCAAAGCCAACACCTCGCCTTGAAAGTTGTTTATGGTATTTTATATTCCATAGGTGTTCAAATTGCTGGGCTTCGCCTCTAGTCCACTTCAATGGCGTCAAACCTTGTTTAGCAAATCTATTTGCAGCGTTCGAATACCAATCATAAGGCAGATCTATTATATCATCCATAAAAGGATCAGTGAGGGTTACATCGGTCTCTGGAGGTTTGCTAGTATAAGGTATGAAGTTATTGGCTTTGGTTTCAGGGTTTAGAGGAAGATAAGCTTTCACTTCCAACCTCTTTACATCATTATGGGATAAAGGGGTCAGGGTAATATTTTCCACATACCTTTTTAATCTCTCCATGGTAGATAAATCCGAATTATCTTCCCTAGTGACTTGGACCCTGTCTTCGTCACTATCAGTTTCTATAGAAATCTCAAATTTTGGCTAATTTAGAAATTTCCTATATTCTACAACCTGTGAGTCTTTCTCGAGCGTATATGATTTGTCCTCCGAACTGGATTCCAAATCAATATGTATTGCAGGTTCCCTTATTTGCATGCCTTGAGTTACATTTTCATGCATTTCTCTATTTTTCCATTCTTGACCTCTCCCTCTAGACCATTGTGCCATTCTACCACCTCTTTGTGAGGGAGGAGCAGGTGAACAATAAACATTGTGTTCGAGGTTGGGATGATGTTCTTTTTCTTTTTCCTTTTCTTTTTTTTTTTCTCTTTTTCTTTCTCTTTCTTCTCTTTCACTTCTTTTATTTCTACTTCAGCCAATTTGAGATTTTTAGAGAAGACTGTCTGCTTTTTATGCAGATAATATGAAGCGTCTTCGTATATGCCAACTTCGTGAACCGAAAATAGTTGTAAATCGCCCTTAATACAGTATTCTACTCCATCTCTGGAGAATTTGATACACTGATGTAAGGAAGAAGGTACCATTCTATGTTCATGAAGCCAGGGTCTACCTAGGAGGGCTTTAAAAGAAGTTTCGGAATCTATTATATGGAATTTGGATTCGGTTTTGTAGGTTTCTATATCTAAAAGCAAGGTTACTGAGCCTAAAGCTCTCTCTCCTTTCTGATTGAATCCTGGCAACATCATTTTGTCAGAGCTGAGTTTGCGAGTATCAATCTTTAGGTATGCGAGAGTTTTGAGCGCCATGATGTTGACCGATGCACCCAGATTGACAAGCACAGGAGATACTTTGAAACTATCAATTTTGACGGAAATGTATAGTTGACGATTGTGATCCGCTGTTCCTAGTAAAAAATCTTCATCTGAAAATGTAACACCAGGAACTTCTTTGAAATATAACGCTTTCTCGTCGGACTGTCTTGAAGATAACTAAGCCATACAAATCTCTGGATCGAGTAAAGCTTTAACTAAGGCTTCTCCCATTTCTTTAGAAAGAACCAGAACATATATGCTCAGTTTTGCTGGGAGTTTCCTAAGGTGTGCTAATACGTTATAGTCGACCCTTTGAATCTCAGTATTTCTTGATTCTAGCTCTTGATCTAGTTGTGGTTGATTAGATGTTTCTGGGTTATCCATACCTTGCTTCTCATTTTCAGTAGATGCAATTCGTGGGGGTAAGACTTTACCGCTATGAAGATTAACTTGCACTACTTATTGGGATGAAGCATTTTCATTGGCCTCTATCTGTTGATCACTATTTTAGTTTCTTATGGCAGTGTATCTGAATCAGATAGTTCCAATTCTATATTAATATGATTACCCTCAACAATGAGAATAGGAGAGTCACTATCGTAATAGTATTGAAACTGTTCATTTACTTTATTTGCATTTACTATTTGAGAATTATTTTCATTATTATTTGGGTTTTGCTCAGTATATTCATTAGCAGAAACAAACATGATATATGCATAATCCATTTTCATTTCTTTCTTAGTCCCAGGAGGGACAAAATAAAAGTCATACAGAGTTAAGGGTTTGAGCGACATATGCTCGCAATTTGTAGAAATAACTAACTTATCAGAACTTAACTCCGCCTCATTCTTCTGCTCCTTCTTCGGGACTGGAAGAGCTTGATCAACTTGTACCTCTTTAGGATCTATGATTGGAGCCTTATATTTCTCTCGATCACAAGCTACCGAATCAACCTGGATGGGATTCCGGGCTCTCAGAGGTTCCTAGAAAGAAGAACGATATATTTTATTAAGGATCTCTTTAGAGGATTGGGACAAAACTACGTCCCTTTTATCATTGGAATTTAGAGTGGGAGGTGCAGAAGGCTCACCAAATATACACTTAGCAGATCCCTGACTCGGATCTACTAAGTATTCTTTGGGTATCACGACTGTACCATCCTTATGATTTCTATCCAACCATTCCTTGAAAGTTATGCAATCCTCTATCTCATGCCTTGATATCCGGTGATATGGACAAAATTGGGTTGTCCTGCTTTAACAGCTTCTTCTGGCCTTTTGGATTCAAGAAGTTTGAATCCTGGTTTCTTAACTAAGCTCTTGAACAAATTCATGAATGCTTCTCGCTTAAAAGGATAAACTTTGTTCACAAAGAAGTCAAATTTCTCTTTACTTTGTTCTGGAGTTAGATAGGGTTGGGGCCTAGTCTGCTAATCACCCTGAGGTCTGTTATACTATTAATACTGAGGAGTCCGAGTGGGATTCTCTGACTGAATTTGCATTGTCTATTTTCCTTTGTCCACTGCAGACATTATCCCTGGTCTCTTTTCTAACAACGTATGTGGTTTCAATTTCTTCATTTCTAAAGAAGCCGGATCCTTTGAGAAAGGAAGTTGGGAGGCTTCTTCTTGGAGATTGGATGCCTTGTTTAATAACTTCTCGAAGGTTTTAATGGTAAAACCTTTGAGTAAGAATGGAATTGGGCCATGAATGTTTTTTAGGAGAATTTCTATAGCAAGTTGTTCTTGCAGCTGAGGCTCACATCTCATGCTAATATTTCTCCATCTCAAAATGTAATCCACCAAGCTTTCTTCCGGCTTCTGGCTTTCCACAACTAGATCGCCAACGATGATGTAATGTTTGGCACCCGTGAATCTTTTAATGAACATTTATTCCAATTCATTGAAAGAATGGACTGACCCATTAGGTAGTTCTGCATACCAATCAAATGTGATACCCGATAAACTACTTATGAATTGTTTGAATAACAGTGCATCAGTACCACCAGCATTACAATAACTAGCTCTAAAGTGAGCCAAATGTTGATTAGGATTACCCGTACCATCAAAGTTTTTGAAGGAAGGAGATACAAATCCTTTCGGATAAGGGACCAAATCATATTCTTCCGGGTATGGCCTACCCTTTAGAATAGACGAGGTACTTTGAGCCATAGCCAAAGCATCCTTGACTTGTTGTTTAACCATCTGCTTGATATTGATATACTACACTAACGGTGGTTCTGCTTTAACTGGTTATTCTACCAGCTTATCAAATCCTTCTATTCTAACTGATCTATTCTTTGGATTCAGTTTTACTGATTCATTTGGAGAAGATCTAACTAGAGTTTCGGGGACAGGAGGATTGTTACCTTGCATCATAGAGATCAAAGACATCATCTCCTCCAATTTCTTCTCCATTCTCTGTATCTGTTCGTCCTTTTGACTCAGTTGTTCCAAAAGATGATGAGTAGAATCTGCAGTATCATCTTCATCATCCTTGGCCTCATCTGTTCCTACTTCACCTTTTCCCTTCTCCTTATCTTTCTATAAAGAAGAACGAGTGTGCACCATATTGACACTACCAGACATTCCCTGGTTCATATTTTCATCTTCTCCCATTTCTTCTTCATTGATTTGTTGAATGCTTTCTTTCAGATGATTTGACCATTTCTTCAATTGACTTATCCCCCACCTCGTGTGGGTTGGCTGGGATATATTCTCTAACAGGGGATGGTTCTGCAACAGACTTCCCTTTCCTCGATTTCTCTTATACTGCATCTTTCTTTGACCTTACTGATGCAGTTGAGATTGGAGTTATTCTGGGCTGCCAAACCCTCTCCCGGTTAGGTAAAGAGGATGACTGATTTGGGAATTTTAATCTCCTCTTATCGAAACCGACAGAAGATTTGCTACCCTTAGAATAATGTCGGTCATTCCTTAATAGATGCCAAGGAGAAGGATTATCATAAATCCTAAGTGGACAATTCCCAGACTGATGTGAAGAAGGAGGGTATATGGGATTATACCCTCGTTGGGCTAATGCTCCATATCCTAAGGATTTAATGGGAGTCTGTTGGCTATCTTGATAGCTAGAGTTTTGATATTGATCCTGAGAAGGGAAGCTCTTTAGTTCTCTACGATAGTCTGGTACAGCTGCTGGTCGGCTGGGACTTGCTCCCTGAAACCGCACTCTTTTCTTTATGGGAGGAGACTCTCCTCTCCCTCCCCTCGGTTGAGGATGTACCTCAGTATAGATAACATACTTTACACTTTTCAGGAATTCTATTTTTTACTGGCCATAATCAATGGTGCAGTCCTGGATCAGCCCGTTCAACAAAGTTTTGAATTTTCTTTTCTTCTCGTAAAGAGAAGGAACGATTGGATCATTCCATAATGGAGTAGGCGGAGAATGTGCTATGCGCACTACACTCTCTTCTCTGGCAGCAGCAGACAGAGGATGAAACATACTACTAGCCAACTGAGGAGAATTGAAAAACACCTCAGTGAATTCAGGAGTATATTCTTCGATGCCTCAATCGCGTCAACAACAACTGGATTATTCTTTGACGCTTCAGCTCTTTTAATTCTTCACCTCATACGACGAATCATATTACGACGCTGAGATTTAGTTATCTAAGGAATGGTAGATGATTATCACAGTTAAAATTTTCCAAAGGTCGGGGAATCAACCACAACAGGGGACTTTTCTTTAGCCATGGCAGCTGGCTGAGGATAAGTCAGGCGGGTGAAAACTGAGGGTTTGGTAGATGTAGGAGCAGCTGTAGATCTACCCTCAACATTGATTTGGATGAATCGATTGAATTGACTCAACTACGGGAGTCACCATCTCAGTGTGTGGTGCTCCTCCAAAAGTAACTTGCAGATTGTTATATCCAGAACCGAACTTGATCTCATGGCCCTCAGTAGATTGGGCAGCGGTGATGTTGAAGTTGAAAATTAGTTTTCCAGACATATTCTCTGTAATTCAAATGTGATTCCAATCAGAAACAAATCCTTATGAGTCTATGCAAAGAATCTGACTGCTGATAATTGCACTGATTCGAATGTAATTAGAGTTTAAGATGAAGGTTGGATAGATTGAAGATTTGAAAGATAGAATGATCCAATTAAGGACCCATACCAAAGGGATACATATCACACGGTGAAGATTTGAAAGGAGATTTGATTTGATGAATGAATGGAAATTAGATTTCGTATAAGGACCCTCATCCTTAAAACTACAAGCATATATATAAGCAAACAAGAGTAGATTAAATTAGAAATGGGGAATATAATATAAATTTATAATCTAAAGCCTGATCTCAACACATTGAGTCAAAAACCGATACGAATGAAAAAGAAAACTCTAAAGCATGCAAATGACATTCAAATGACATGCAAATGTCAGACAACAAACGGGCGGCATAACCCCTACCAGACCTTTGACCAAACCTCCATTTCCGGGTGGACGTCGGCCAAGCTTTTAGGAGAAGCCATGTAACCATGGGTCATGCCCACTCGCGTGGCCATAATCATGCAAACAGTGGATTCAAAGTAAACATGCAAATGTCATTCAAATGACAAACAAGCTTGGTTGACTCGATTTAAGGGATTCTAACAGTTATATAATTTAAATAAGAGACAAACAATTCAAATCAATTTACAAATCAAAAATAAAGTATCGAAATCTGACAACGAAAGCAAACACAAAGTCATATACAATGAATTTGAGAAATTCAAAATGGATTTTGGAGAAATTTGACAAGAAATCTAAATTGCTAATCACACAAATGACATACAAATGTTAGATAAAAAATGGGCGGCATAACCCCTACCAGACCTAGGACCAAACCTCCATTTCTGGGTGGACGTCCACCAAGCTTTTAGGAGAAGCCAGGTAACCATGGGTGATGCCCACTCGCGTGGCCATAATCATGCAAACAGTGGACTCAAAGTAAACATGCAAATGTCATTCAAATGACAAACAGGCTTGGTTGACTCTATTTAAGGGATTTTACACAATTATACAATTTAAATATAGTACAATTAATTCAAGATCAAATCATAAATCAAAGATTCGAGGCAAAAAATCAAATCGAAAAGGCGAAATTAAATATAAATCAATCGTAAGAATCCAACTCGGCAGACTATACAAATCATCAAAGCAAGTAGTGGAAGACTAGACAGGTTGAAATTTACATGAAAATTTAATGGCCCAAATATTTAATTAAAGTTATATATAATTTTAAAAAGAATTTAGTCTTCAATTGAAATAGAGAGAGAAGTCTATCCCCAACAGAGTCGCCAGAAAAATTTGTGAGAAAATATTTTTACTTCTTTCAATTAATTTAAAAAAAAAACTTGTCCTAATTTTTATAAATAAATTATATAAAGATGAAAATAAATATATTCTCACATTATTTACTTTATTTGTATTTTAATGATTTCTTTCAATTAAATTCACATAGTCAGACATTATACCGCCCTGAAAGGAAGACTAATATCCTTCTATTGATTTTAGAGAAAGAACACTATAATTCATTCTTCTAATCGGGTGCAGAATAAGGAAAATACAATCATCCCGAAGAATGATTCGCATATTATCCCATCGACCCAATTAGACTAATGAATTATGGATTTATTTCCATTATCAAATATAGAAGATATTTGACTTGCTTGTGAGGGAAAATCAATCATCTACCTATTCTTTGATTATAGAAATAAGTTTTAAAATATAGATAAAGCAATTGTCTACGTTCACGGATCTTTCCCCCAACTCAGAAAGGAAACTAAGATGGGATTTAGATTATTCTAGGATCTAGACTCCCTATAGGGGCAAGCCCCTATAGTTAATTACATCTCCTAAGATAATACTCTCGATTTAAATGAAGACTAATTAATTCCAAAATTATATATAAATTTAATCAATTATTTGGGCTAATTTAAATTGTCATGCTCAGACTTTAGATTATAAATTTTGACACTAAATTTAGAAGAATTAGAATTAATTAGAAAGAATGTGCAGAGAGAGAGAGTGTATACATTATGGACTTACCACCTGCCTAGAATGGGCTGCCAGCTAACAATCCTAATCATAATAATTCGCTGATGATGAAAGATTTAAGATAGCTCTATCTTAGGAATCAAGGAATGGTTAAATAATTTAAATCAAATGCAATAGAAATATGCTTACAAAAACTGAAAATCTACACGAGTGCTAATGATGCAGGAGACAGTTATATATATATATATATATATATATATATATATATATATATATATATATATATATATATATATATATATATATATGAAAGAGTTGATTTTATTAATATAAAATTTACATGTTACATCCTAGGGTCTGTAGTAAAGTAAAGGTGGCTAGGCTCCACCGACAACTAACCTGGGTTCTAAGCCTATAAGAAAGTAGAACTAAATATAACTGCTTATGGTCTTCAGGCTTTAGAGGGTATTACTTTTTGGAGCCCCATTTATATATATATAAGCAGTAATTTTTAATTCTTTTATAGACTGAGATGCTTTACAAACTCAATCTATATATAACAATTCTAAGAAAATAAAGCCTTACATTTTCCTTTATAAGTACATCAATCCCTAGGAACATTCTACTTTACAGGTAAGTAAAAGTAGGAAAGTAAAGCAGTTATGTGGTTATGCATGCTATGAGTGCATTGTGTAAAGTTATAAATGCAGGAAAGTAAAGATAGAAAAGTAAAGTACACGGTCCTCACTAATTTCACTCCGCTCTCTGGTGCACTGACAGGAAAATAAATATGCATGCTATGCAGTACAGAAAAGTAAGCAAACATGCATAGGTGCCCTCTAGGCAATACACCCGCAAACAAACCAAAATAAACCACCGGCCTAGCCTAGGCTAAAGTTGGTAGTCTTAGTAAGCATCTAAGTGTGTGAAAGATGTCGTGTGGCTTGGATACGTCCTATAGGAATTATTATTTGAATTACATGTATTATTAGGATTGATTTATTAAAGGTCAAATGTGAATTTAATTAAAGTTTATATAGCGTGTATTTGAATTTTAATTTATTCCAATTTTAGATGTTAAAGTTATCTGATTTTGTTATAAAGAACTTATAGATTGATAACTCCCTAAGTGCGGGAAATTATCAATTTATAAGTCCTAGTACTTTCAGAATGAACACTCATCTTATAATAAAGATAAGTATTCATTTGAAAATCCCCAAAATTTTATTAGAGAGAGGAAAAGGGACCTTATAAATGCAATAACACATGCCCTCCCAAAGGAATCTAGCATGTCGTATAATGTCGGTATGTTATTATATTTGTTTGAAGATCTCCAAATCCGAATGTATTAGTGCCTTCCTAAAAGGAGTCATGCACAACACATAGGAGATCTCTTTATTATTTATGTGTATTAAAGGACTCTTTAAATCAAAAATTCCTAAAGCCCTCCAAAAGGAATCAAGCTTTAGGCCTAGAAGCCTTAATTCACTTAATCTAAATCAATAATCAAATTTGATAGATTAAAATAAATTCTAATCAATCAAATTTTCAAATTAACTTAGTTTGGATGAATTAAAATTTAGTTTCATTTTTAATAAATTTTATTAAAATACTTAGAACTTTTAATTATTTATTGAATACTTAATGATTTGAATTTGATTTTAACGTTGGTTTTAAAAGTTAGTTGAACATTTCTAGAGTTTTAAAATAATTCTTTGAGTTTGATGAATTTTTGGATTATTTTAATCATTTAATTAAGGGGTTGAAAATTCTAGAATGTTAGAATTTTATTAAAATATTATACCATAAGACGATCAGTTAGAAGGTAAGTATGCTAAAATTGGATTTTCTTGATTTAGTTATGAATGTTTGAAGTTTTGAACTAATTTTGACTTAAAGTTGACCGATCTGTTGACTTTTTCAATTTAATGGTTTTCTGGAACTTTCACATTTTTAATAAATATTAGACATTATTATGAGTTGAATGCAACTAAATTTGATTTATTTGGATTTTTTTTGAATTAGTTATGAATTTTTAAAGTTTGAGGTATTTATTGAATTTTTAAAATTATTTAATTAAAGGGGCCTTTATGGTTTTGCTTCAAATGAGTTCCCAACCCCCTTGAAATTAGCTCCAAAGGTCAGAAGTGACTTAAGGTGGGATTCCCAAGTGTTTGGGAATTTATTGGAATTTTTAATTATTATTAATTATTTAAATCAATTAAATATTAAATTTTTCTTAAATTTAAATTAAGCTTTAATTTCTTATCAAATCAAAGTTCTTTTAATTTTCATTGATTAAGGGCTCCATTCTAGTCAGTTAGAGTGGTTGTTTGTATTTTTTGGGTTTAAATTTGATTTATTACATTTTTTAGAGGTTTTGTGGGTTAATTAAGAGTTTAGTTTAGGTTTAATGACATTTGAGCTTTTGTTTTGATTTTTGAATGATTGTGATTTTATTTTTATAGTTGATTAGAGTTTATTGAGATTGATTTAGATTTTTAGGAATTTTATTTGATTTATTTGTATTTATTGAAATAAAAACAAGACCCTTAATGAAGGGTCACCTAAGCCTACTAGTTGTTTGAGATCAATTAGTGTCAAATCAATGTATATTTGATCAAAAGGTGTATGACATAAGTTTTATAATTTTAAGTTTCATCCCAAAAGGGATGGTGTATAAAGTTTATCCTAAATTTGCTCTAAGTTTACTAAGACACAAGCCTTAATTATTATCCTTAGTGTCACTAGGTTATAGGATAGCAATCAAGTTCTTCTAACCCTTTACATATACACATTGCAATCACACCAATCATGAACAAGTGTACTAAATCTAAGAAATGATGAATGCAATGAAGTTTTGAAGATTATATCTAAACTATGTTTTGATTAGTTTGAAGGTTCATCAAATAAGCAATCATATATTTGATTTAACTCAATGATACTATGGTGAATGAAAGATACAACATAGTACATTAAAGTTTATTTGAAATCAAACTATTGAGGATTTATAGGGCAATAAATAAAAACTAGAAAATATGATTGGAATAATTTCCCTCTAAATACCCAATAAAGGTTGAATATACTTGGATATGATGACTTACTGATATCTTAAAGTGTATGGATGAAATCATTAATATAAATAAGTCAATTTACAATGAATTTCCTCTTAAAGTACTTAGGTTAAGTCATAACCTATTTTAGGAGATAATTCAAATGTGAATTGAATGAAACTCCAAATGATTTCATACAAAGACACTTAAGATGCATTCAAATCTCTTAATCATGCCATTTAAAACTGAATGATGCCCTTAAAAAAACTTGATTTAATTAAAAATTTAATTAAAATATAATGAAAAATACAAAATAAAGTTAAAGAAAAATAGGGTTTAAAATATACTTTTTTGAAATAATGAAAACCACGCTCTGATTTTATTTTTAGAAAATAGGAAATTTTATTCCGAGAAAAATGAGTGGTTGTGCGCAAATTTTTACCTAGTATTTAATTTCATGCAATTTTTTGAAGTTCTGGCTATAAATATAATTAAAATAAATATTCAAAACATTATTTACACATGACGGTGGTCAAACGGGACCCGCCACTTAAGCGAGTCAGCGTCATTTGTGAACCGTCTGATCATGCGGCTTCCATCCGACGATAGGGATTGAATCCCGTGACTGAATCTCAATTGAGAGATCGGATGGTCCAAGATACCCCCACCGTTTGGAATATATGAATCAGATCTAACTAGACGGGATCTCATCATCCCTCTATTATAGAAGATCAAATCCGATCGTTGATTTGGACGAGATCAAGACCGTTCGAACTAAACAAAGAAGATGGACGGTTTTGATTTCGTCACTGAGATCAGGAACCCGAAAACCCTAAACTCAAAAAATGTTTTAAACTTCACTTACAGAGGATTAAATGACTTGATCTTTGAGATTTAGATGACAGTTGATTAGAACAAGAATGGGGAATAGTTTTCATGCTTTAAAAATACCTAGATTGATGTCTATTTAAAAACCTATGTAAGAGCCTAGGGTTTAGGTTTTACCATGATTTAAATGATGAATTGAGCTGATTAAGGTCTTGTTGAGCTCATGAATCATCCGCGCTCACTTTCTTTCAAGACCTCGAGCTCGTAGGAAGCTTCTACAGGGAGTTGAATCGATTTGAACGGTGTAGCTCACGGTTCTCCGCTCCTCCCGTTGCCGGTGAGCTCCAAACAGCGGGAAAAAGTTAAGGAAGTGTAGAGGAGAGCTTGGGGAAGCAAAAAAAAATGCTAGGTGTTCTGGACATGCACTGGAAAGGGAGATAGAGCTTAATTCTTGATTTCGTCCCTCACACCCTATTTAGTGTTTGGAGCCAAAAGGGACGACTGGGATGCATCAGAGGGAGTGTTGGGATGCTGGACAGCTGTCCCAAGGTTGTTAGGGAGCAGAAGGAGTGGCTGGTTTAGGTGAAAATGACCCTAGGTCATTTTCAAGTGGAGGGGACCACTAGGGTGCTAGGCTCGGGTAGGGGGCAGGCCAAAGGCTAGGGGAGATCATTTTGAACTTTAAGAAGTTTCTAGAGTCGAGTCCAGGGCCTGGAAAGGCCTAGTTTAGGCTGGCCAAAGCTTGGTGGGTCGGGTTGACCATTTAAAAGGGTTTTTTGAGATTTTCATTAACTGGTTTAACCAGTCAATGAGTTCAAACTGATGAGGTGGATTCTATGAGACTTTTGGAATGTGTTTGGGCAGTTGGATTAGTCCTAAATGAAATGGATTAGCTTTTGGGAGGGTATTTGACCATGTTTGACCCATTTTTAAGCTCCCATTGATTGTTTTACCAGTCAATGGGTCAATGAATTCTGAGGTGGCAATGAAGGAGTCTAGTGAGTTGGTTTGGAAAGAGTCTTATAACATTAGTTCAAACATTGAGTATGTAGATGGAATTTAGGAAGGATTTGGCCAAGAATTGAAGTTTGACCAAGTCAAACTTGATGTGATTTGACTTCAAATAAGCTTGAATATATTTGACTCAAGCTTTGGTGCTGGTTTGAGGGCTTGAATGGGTTAGGCTTCTCAAATGGGTTGAAATGACCCATTAAGAGCCTTAAAGGGCAATTAGGTCAACTAGGTTGACTAGGTCAACCACGTTGACCCAGGGTGTAGGTCTGGGTTGGACAGGTTTGATTAAGTATTTGGAGTCTAGTAGGAGTGATTCCAGGGTTTAAATGGGTCATTTGGGTCAAAACACCTGTTTGAACCCTTAAGTGATCTCTTAGGTCAACCCTATTGACTTGTTCAACCAGGTTGACCCAGAGTCTGGAAATGGGTCTAACATATTGAGTTTGATATTTGAAACTTGCTGGAGGTGGTTGCATTCATTTTGGAGCTCATTTGGTTTGAAATGACCATTTGAACCCCATAAGGGTATTTTGGTCATTTTGGGCTCAGGTCCACTGGGGGCTGAAATGAGTCCAAAAAAATGCATTTTATTGATAAACATGTTAGGATTGATGATTTGGAAGTGATTGGAGGCTTTGGTGAGGGCTCCAAGGTCAAGATCCACTGGATGGTAGGTCTAGTGGCATAGGCTGTAAATATTTGAAGATTTTATAGCCTTTGGAATTTGATTTAGTTTCTTGGGTTAGAGACCTCAGAATGGGCTCAAACTTATAGGGTTACCTCTAGAGACATGTCTTATCACTATTCAAGTGAAATATTCTGAATCAGATGTCCTTTGATAGGGTTTTGAATTATTTAAAAATCCATTGGAAAAGGCTTTTAGGACTGAGCCTTTGGACTTAGGATTTGAGTCTAAATTCTGGATTTGGATTGGGTTTGATTGGAATCTAGATAGATTGGGATATTAATTGACTTGAGTTTGGATTGATTTGAATTTGAATTGGTTTTAGATTCTATTAGAGACCTCATACAAAAATGAGGTCAACAAGCACCTATGAAGCAGACCCTCTGGCTTGCAAATGAAATCCCAGGCAATTCGAGACCTAAGGGGTCCGATCCAATCCGTGCACACATGGAACCCATGACCGCCCATGCGTCTTGGCCGAGAAACCCCCTCCCAAGCCACATAGTGAAGGCTTCTATGAGTAGGGTCTCTATCCCAGAGAAAGCTCCGGCAAACCTTCTCGATTTCATGAAGAACACTTCTTGGGACCATGGTATGGGTCATAGTGTAGATTGGGCTTGGTAGCAGAACAGAATTAATAAGTGTTACCCATCCAGCCATAGATAAGTGATGAGTCCCCCACCCAAGGGTGCAGTAGATGGCTTTTTGAACCAAGAAGGAAAAGTCCTTCCTGACGAGCCTCCTCACTGCCAACTTGATGCCCAGGTACTCCATCTCATCAGCCCTGCAACAACCGACCATCCTCGCTAGCCGGCATTTAGTAGTAGAGGGAGTCCGCTTACTGAAAAGAATGGAACACTTACTCGTATTCACCTTCTGGCCCGTCCACGAACAATAGTCCTCAAGGATGGACATAAGCTTCCTAGCATTGGGAATAGAAGCACCTATAAAAAATAAGACATCATCAGTATAAAGAAGGGGGAAGACAGAAGGACCCCCACTCCCGATGGAAACCCCCAGCTCTGCAAAGTTCTGGTGAAAGTGACCCGACATAAGCTCCGAACAGAGGATGAATAAGTAAGGTGACAACGAGCACCCCTGCCTGAACCCACACTCCACAGTAATCATCTATGTCAGCTGGCCATTGATAAGAATAGAAAACTTTGGGTCCGAGGCACAACTGAGCACCCAAGAACTAAACCTTGGTGGAAAACCCATCCGCCTCAGCACAATCGCCAGTGTTCGCCAGCTCATCTTGTCATAAGATTGTTCCATGTACACTTTAATCTCCATGAGCCCCTTAGTGGATTTAGACACCCTAAACTTGTGCATCAGCTCCTGCCCAAGCAAACAGTGATTAGAGATGGAACGCCTAGGCACGAAGGTAGCTTGTTCTTCCGAGACCTAACCCGGCAGCACCCCTTTAAGCCGGTTGACAAGAACCTTGGCAACGATCTTGTAAATTGTTTGGCAGAGACTGATTGGTCTAAACTTGGACGGGTGATACGGGTTCACCACTTTTGGCACAAGAACTACCACTGTATCTTTCCAAGAAGGATCCATAGTCCCGAACTTAAAAAAATCCATACAAGCACGCAAAACTTGATCCCTGACTATGTCCCAATAATGCTTGAAAAAAGAAGCCATAATCCCGTCCCTCCCGGGGGCTTTGTTTCGGCCAAGAGAGTTGACACCCACCCAGATCTCCTCCCGAGAAACATCTATGTCCAGGATCCCCACAAAGGGAGCAAGATAGATCCTTTGAGATTCAAAGGATGGCCAACCCTCCTCGATAATGCCGTGGCCTTTCCACTTTCGCCCAAAGAAGCTGTAGATGACTTTAGAGATGTCCCCACGCTCCGACACCACCGTCCCATCCTCCTATTTGATAGACTCAATACTCTTGGCTCTCCTTCGAGCTGACGCCATGGAATGAAAAAAATGAGTATTACCATCCCCTTCCTCAATCCAATTAGCCTTGGTCCGCTGCCCTCACCAGGTCATAATGCGAGCAAGAGTACTATTAAGCAACTGGACCTTGTACCATAAAGCCTCTGATTGATTCACTGAAAACCCGTGCAGAAGGCACTCCAGCTCCTGTAGGGACAACTGGACCTTGTACCGCAAAGCCTCAGATTGATTCACTAACAACCCGTACAGAAGGCACTCCAGCTCCTATAGGGACTTAATCTCCTTATCAAGGTTCGCTTTCAACAAATTGAGTTCCTTTATCTTGTTCTTTCTCCAGAAAAATAAGGCCTTCAGGGCTTTTTGGCATTTCTTATGGAGTTTAGCCGCCTCAGTTCCCGTGTCATCCACGCTCCACTTTTCCCACACCAAGTGCCAAGCTTTAGGAAAGCTTGTCCAGATATCTTCAAACCTAATCCAAGACGAGTAGGTCCTCATCTGAGCACCATTAACAGAGCACAGAATAGAGCAATGGTCGGAGGCCAACCTAGTGTGATGCTCCACCTGCAGGACTTGGAAAGAGTCCAAGATAGAGGAACTCACAAGGAACCTATCCAAATGTGAGAAAATCTTGCTCCTCACATCTTTATTATTAGTCCAAGTGAAGTCCTGGCCCACGAATCCAGGATCAACCAAGTCGTTAGTGAACAAGAATTCCCCCATATCCGCAGCACCGGGAGAGAACGGAAAGGCCTTCCCCCCCCCCCCCCCCCCCCTTTTTTCATTCTGCGACATGATGCAATTAAAATCTCCCCCCACCAACAAAGGGGAATCCGAATCGTGCATTCTAGAAATGTCCTCCCATAATTGTGCTCTACTATGTCTGTCTTTGGCCCCGTACACCACAGCGACCTCCCAGTCAATATCATCGATCATACTAAACTTCCCCAATATGCACTGCTTATTTTGGAGGGTAACCTGAAAGGAGACCTCCCCAAATTTCCAAGCCACTAGGATACCCCCAGCACTACCAATCGCCGGTTGAAACGTAAAGTCCCAATCCCGCCTAGCAAATCTGTCCATGTTTTTTCTACAGAAATCGTCCATTTTGATCTCAACCAAACCAATAAAAATGACCCAAAGCTCCTCAATAAGATGCCGCAAATAGTTTCCTGTCGCTTTCTTGCGGGCACCACATCAATTCCAACAGAGGATACTAAACATTATCCACCAAAGAGGAAGCGTCCTCGCCGCAACAGTCATCCGACAAGCTACCCAGAGTTATCTATAACATTAACCAATTGATCAATCGTTGGAGGAGGCAATTCATCCACTTGCGCTTTGCTCCTACGAACACAGGGTAGTTTCTGCAATGGCCCAACCTGAGTGACCTTTTTAGTGAGCCTTCGCCTTCGCCTTCCTGCCAAGCTTATCCTTTGCCTTTGTCACCATAGATTTATTGTCAAAAAATTTTAGAGCCTTCGGAACCAAAGACTGCGACAGAGTAGCTACGAGATCCAGCCCGTCACCCCGTTTCTGCATCCCGAAACATTGTGCTTGTGTCAAGCACCTAGCACCGGAATGGCTATCGCCTGGCTTGTAGCTATCACAGACACCATCCCAGCCCTCTGTCTGCTTATTAACATAAGATGCCAAACTACCCCCCCCCCCCCCCTCCCATGGGTGTGTCCCTCCTACCTACTGAATCATAGTCTTCATTACCCAAGCTTCCGACAACCACTCCCGCCATCTGCCCCGCAACTAACATTTCCTGGTCATTGTTAACCTCTTGGTTCAGTCCCTGTCATGAACCTTTAGCTCCAACCACAAACCCTCCTACGAGAGTCACATCCATGGGGAGGCTCTTTTCAGCATTAAGAGCATCGACATCATCTCCCCGGGCCACTTCCCCCCTTGGCAGTACACCCATGCCTATCTCCCTGACACCCACAGCATGAGATTTATTCCCATGCCTACCTGAGTTAGGTCGTCTCCTCCTGGTTACAATAGTCCATTCCCCACATTCCATGTCCACAGCCGTAGATTCCCCCATCGCAGAGTTAGCCTCAGGGACCAAGTTCTTCCTGCAATCCCAATTGCCCATTCCGATATTCCCCTGTCCGATAAGATAGGCTCGTGTACCTCCTACCTTGGTACATCTCTCCTGCCCAGCATCCTGGGCTGGCCACAAGCCTCCTTACACTCCGCTGCCTTGTGGCCCACCTTTCCACAGTTCAGACATATGATAGGAATCTCCTCGTATTCAATTGGTTGAAAGAAAGTCCCTCCAAGTCCCTGAGCCCACACGCCCTTAGGGAGTCTCTTTGATAAGTCCAGTCGGATACAGATACGAGCGAAGGTACATCTGCTCCATTACTTAGTCTGCGCATCCATAAAGAGCTGTTCACCAATCCTGGAAGATA
>CM033697.1:30176239-30228739 GCA_019514585.1 Dendrobium officinale | reverse complement strand
TCCTTGATTAGTGAATATTTCTTTGATCCGGTTGTGCTTTGTGGAGATGTTGATTTTTGAGTATAAGAATTTTAATTCATCTTCACCATGAGTGAGCCAACTAACCTTAGCACTTTGAGACATCCAACTGGTAAGAGTAGCATGGTAATAAGAAAGCTTAATGTTAATGTTGTTGAGATAATTGTTCAGAGAATTATCAAGAGGTTTTCTCTGGATTTGAGAGATGATTTGGTTTTGCAAACATCTAAGAGTGTCAATCTCATCGTAGATATCTGTAAAATTAGACCAATGTTTATGCCTGATGAGGTTTTTTAGGCTCTTAAGCTTATTGTAGAAAAAGAAAAGGGGGCTACTGGTATTAGGTTGGGAGAAAGCTTGGAGTAGATAGTCCCAGAATTCCAACTGATTCAAAGAATAGTTGTTATACATAAAATGGTGGCCTTTCATACCATCTTGATTATTAACTAGAGTAAGGGGAGAGTGGTCTGAGAAATTTGGGTCTCCAGCAATGTAGTAAGAGTTCGGATAACTAAACAACCAAGCATCATTAATAAGAACTCTGTCAAGTGAAATAGTGCCTGACAGAAGAGATATCATGTAAACCCGAGCTGAAAATCATTCTATTAAAGTCACCAAGCTTGTTGTTTTTGAGCACAGTACCTCCAGCTTCTTCATTTGGGGAACAACAATAGGTAATCTCCAATGATAGCCCAGGGAAGAGTAATAGTTTTAGAAATTTTCTGGATGTTGTCCCATAGGAACTGCCTTTCCAAATAAGAATTACTAGGATAAACCGTGGTAATAACATAGATGGGGGCAAAGGTAATAATAATGGTACCATGGATGAGTTGGTTAATGGTGATCTCAGGGATGAAATTAATAGTGTTTACATTCCATTTAATCCAGATACGCCCTAGATTATAGTGCTGGAAATTATGGCAAGAGGCTTCCATTGGGAACACTTTGGGGCTGGCAAGAAATCATTGATTGGAGAGGTTACTAAGGGATATTTTAGCTTCAAGGATGAAGAGGATGTCAAGGTTGTGTTTTTGGGTTAATTATTTGCAGCATAAGACTTTTTCAGGGTTATAAAACCTACATATATTCCAGGCTACAATATTGGGTAAGGTCATTGGCATTTATGGGTTGGGGTAGAGGCCTTTTTAGGTTGCTTGCCTCTAGTTTGCTTTTGATTTTGTTGAGAGATTTATTGGGTTTTTGTGGTCTTTATATAGAGGTGGAGGAGGACTAATATGTGAGAGTGGGAATGGTGGGTTGGTGACTACGGGGTGATGTTTATGGTGGAATGTTTTGATTAGGGTTTGAAAGGTTTGGTGAGTTATTTGTGATTTGGGTTGTACTGAAAAGTTGTTCTAGATTCCCTTTTTCTAAAAGGGCTTTAAATTGATTTTTGGTTTTTATTGTGGAAGGGTTTTTAGGAGGGGAGGTAAGGAGAGGAGGCTCAGTTATTTCACCTGAATGGGAATTTAGATTCAGTATTAGAGGACCCAGAGGAGGGTTGGGAAGTAAATGGAGATTATATGTGGTGGTGCCAAATTTGGGAGGTGGCATTGGTTTGGGGATGGTTAGACGGGGGAGGGGGGGGGAGTGGTGAACTGTGGCTTGCGACTGGTGCTTCTACTCAGAGGTCTGGAAGTTGTGTTAGAGGGAAGAATGGGGTCTTTAGGACATATAGAAGGGGGGTGCATGATGGAGCCGCACTGAGAACAGTATTCTGGTTTCCAATCATATTGGATTCTAAGCAGGGAAGTTTTACCATCAACATAGTAGAAAATTTCATACGGGAGAGTGGAGGTGCTAGTGATTTGCACACAAACTCTAGAAAAGGTTAAACGAGTTTTGGCGACAGTGAGAGCATCGACAACTAGAGGGATTCCAACAGAACTAGCAAGTTTAGAGATACCTTCCGGTGTCCAGCAGGAGAGGGGACATTTCATAATTTTGATCCAAAGGAGAATCGACGGGAACTCTTTACACTTGGGGACAAAATTCAGACTCCACTTTTGAAGGATGAAGGGGTTTTCAGAGAAAAACTAGGGGCCTCCTGTCTAGGAAAGCTCATAATCTTCAATCACTATAAATTTCAGGAGGAAGAAACCATCATCCATTGTTAGAAGAGATAAAGCTCCTTTAAGATGCCATGTCCTTTTGATAACAGATAGCAAAGCCTCGTAGAACGACCTTTTGCCCATTGAATATACAACAAGAGAGAGTTACAATTCAGGGGCTCCAGCAAGGAATTGATCACTGGTAAATTGGGCTGTGAGATTTTGTGTGGGGACAAAAGCTAGGGAATTAGAAAACTCCGTTGAAACTTGAGGGGTTATGGTTAGAAGATTTTCCCAACCCAACGGAGAGACAACAGAAGCGGTATAGACGGGGTAGGATGAAGAGAGGGGTGGGGGAGGGGGGCAGGCAGGAAGGAGTAAGCCAAAACCTAGGGCGACAAAGAAACCCTAGCAGAGCTTGTAGAAAAAAACTTGATAAAGCCAATAATTTCCAACCTCTGATCCAAAAAGTCACTTCTTCTCTTGTTGGTTGGAAGGCAAAAATTCTATCCTTTGTTGGTAGGATTCAATTTCTCAAATTCACCATAAGCAACACGTTGACTTATTGGAATAGATGTTCTATCTTGCCTAAAGGATGTTGCAAACTCATTAACCTTATGTGCTCTAGATTCCTGTATTTTGGGGATACTAATCTCAGGAAAATCCACACCATCTCCTGGAAAAACACTTGCATTCCCAAAATAAATGATTGACTGGGTATCCCATCCATTGACTGCCTTCAGCACAACTTTGCCTGCTCGATGATCAGGAGATTTTTAAATAAAAGTAGCCTTATTTTTTACTGGTGGAGAGCAAAATATTATTCTTTATGGAACTTGTTGCCTATTAAAAGCTTCGCTTATTGGAACTACCTTTGCAACAAGGTTGTTTCTATTAAACATTGTCTTACTTTGTTTGTCCATTATAGTAACAATTTATCCTTCTTATGGGACCCTTGGTGCAATGGAAAATCTATGGTAGATTTATTTAATGAAAGACAGAAGCTGCAGGACTTTACCTATATGTCTAATTGGAAAGTTTCTATGGTTATCAATGATATCAATTGGACATTACCTAATAGTTTTGATGTTTCTACTTCTTCTGTCATTTGTACCATACATATTAACAATTCCTTGGAAAACCACCTTTGGTTGGATGCATAGAACCCCAAATTTCACCCTTTCCAGGAATTTTTATACACCTCGCTTGACGAAGTTTCTTGGCACAAGCTTGTCTGGCATAAAAAAGCTGCTTTATGATTCTCGAGCTTTGCTTGGATGGCTTTCAAAGGGGGTCTCAAAACTGCGGAAGTTTTAGCTACTCGTGGGATTGCAAGTGGAACTAAATGTTGCTTTTGTCTAGAGGAATCTGAAACTACATCCCACATTTTCTTTGAATTTAACTTTACCTTTAACATTATCAAGAATCTCCTTCCCTGGCTGGGAAATATCCTTATGAGACCCAACCTGCACCAAGCTCTTGATAGTGTTATGGACCGAGGGCTCTCTGGTATTCAAATATGTTACTACATTCTTGCTAGCTATGCTACAGTGTAATTTATAAGGAGGGCTAGAAACGATAGGTTATTTGGCGGTATTTTTGATTTCTAAGCCACGATTACTGCTAAGATTAAACAAGTTGTTATGACAAAAACTGCAAATTTGAAGCACACCGTGAATGTTAACTAATTGCTTCAACATTTCTCGGTTGCTATTTGCCAAATGCTGCCTATGTTTTATTTTGAAAGGACGATGATGATTGCTGCCTATGCAGCAACCCCTTGAACGGTCACTTTGGCAACCAGGACGGTCACTTTGGCAACCAGGGGCAAGGCTCTAGTGTAGTCCCTTCGAGTTCTTGACCCTACAAGAGTTTTTTCACGTTGAAGCCCCCTGAGTCCTTCAAGTTTTGATCTTCATTTATCAATGATACATGCTTTGATCTTAAATTTCCCAAAAAAAAGAAAAATTTTAATAAAAAAAAATTAAAAAAATTAAAAGTCTACCCTAACTTTTCACGCCGGAACCCCAAGTCAAATCAAAAGGTGGGTCACTCCCGCCTTTCTCGCTCTTCCTTTTCCCTTTTTATGCCCTTCCATTCAAACAAAATGAGCACTTAACAGTTACGACAATAGCCTTCACCATCGCTCAGATTGAGATGGATGCCACAATCGATCAATCCAGGAAGTCAGTTGGTAATTTTCTGTTCTTCATTTTTCTCAATTTTCTTCCTTATTATTTTTCTTAATTTTTTTTTGCTATTGTTATATGGATTATTGGGGATCTCAGGAGGGTCATTACTTTGATATCCACTTCGATCTGCAACCAAAGGGAAGGATGCGAATATATCAAATTAGGAGACGCATAAAAGTTCGGCTACCAGAAGGTTTTGCTATCTTTTATGACTTATTTACTTTGTTTCATTGATTTAGGTTGATGGAAACTATTATTTGTGGGAGCAGAAAAGAGGTCTCTCGGTTGTTTTCTCTAATTTTTTTCTTGTTGGACTAGTTGGACATCACTCTACCCCTGATTTTGATTTTTATGCAGTTCATTTGTTTGTTTAATGAGATCTATTGGGTAAACAATAAATTTTAAAGTTTATCCATGGTGGGATTCTATTGAAAACTTTTTACTAGACCTAAAATATGTCGGCTACTGGTATGCTTGGTGTTTTTTTATTTCATGCTGCGTTTGCTTTTATTTTTCTATTTCTACTTTTCATAGAACTAAATACTATAATTATTTAATATATTTTTTATTTTTGGAGACTATGATCGGAGGGAAGCAAATGGAAGTTCCGTGGTATTTGCTCTGAGGTCCAACTGGATGCAGAGCCATTAGATAGTTTAATGAGATCTTAGAGGAAAAGCTAAGTTTGATTGTTGGAGGGTTTTAGTGGGAAAATCTGTTATATCCTAAAAAATTATTGGCTGAAGAGGTAAGTGTTTCCTCATCACAGTTCTGATTTATAAATCTTGTATTTGATAGATTGAGAGCTGAAACCAATGAATGGTTCATCGCTAAATTTTGGTGGCTATCCGTATGGATTTACCCCAGAAAAAATTTAATCACATTCGGATGCAAATATGACATTTAACAGAAGGATCAAGATTGAAATGAATATCTTGATAGCTGTTTTTGAGCATTAATAAATTTATAGATAGGATTTATAGCTACCCTTTATTTTTGTCATAATGATAGCAAAATTCCTGCACTTGTAACTTTTTATTTTAATTATTACACTCAGCTTAATTTGTTTTTTAACTTGAACAGTGATCCTTATATGTTGTTTGCAATAACCCCCTGATATTTTTATACCTATCATAATCAATATGGGTGCAATTTTTTTATTAATTTGTCTCATATGCACTGAACCTTCAGTAGTTTTCAGCATCTTAGTAACTTTTTAAAAATTGGAATGGACCGGCCGGTTTAACCGGTTGAACCGGTACCCAGCCGGCCGGCCTGTTCATTTTAACACCAAAACAGGCAAAGCAGGTAACCGGATTGAACCGGTCGGACCGTGAAACCGGCGAACCGGAAACTTGACTCGAACCGCCTTGTTAAACTTAGACGCATCTTCAGCCGTTGGATTTCATTCGTGCGGTTTTTGAGAAATAACTAAATAAGTATGTGAAGTAAAACTGTAAAACCTAACTTCTTTTTCTCCTACTCCGTAATGTCTTAACTCCCGAAGCCGCTCCTCTCCTCTGCTCCTTCTCCTTCATCTCTACAGCTCCTCTGTTGGTGCTCGGATTTGTCTGTGGCAACTGTAGAAGACAAAGAAGCATAGGAGATTTTGGCTTCAATAATAGGTCATCTTGTTAGTGTTCTAGATATCCCTCTCTCTCTATTTTCTATGTTGAACATTTTTTTTCTAATATTTCAGCTCTTTTTTCATTTTGTGCATTAGTGATTTTCTGCCTTTATTCTTCTACATCTACCTCATATTTGTTGTGATATTTTTGGATATATCTTTCCTTTGATCTGCTCTTAGTTTAGTTATTTCTCTCAGTTTAGAGAATGAGATGCATTGAAGTTATTTTTTGGAACATGCGAGAGAGCACAATATGGTGGTTTTTCTTCCCCTGATTTGTTTTATTGTTTTCTCACCTAAGTTGATTTATGGAGAAATGAGTGGTATTTTTTGCAATTGCTGTCATGTGGTCTATAGTCGGATTTGTCTACTATTTTATAGAGATGAATAAAATAACTCGGAGGAAACCAGCACTGATGTTCTGTTCCGGCATTAGAAGTGTAGTTGCTAGCTCTAAAACCACCCTTCATCTTCTGTCATTTGGGTTTCTAGAACAGGTCTTCCTGCACGGAGACAAATTAGAGAATGAGGCTACTTCTATATTGATGCTTAAAATCATTAGAATAATCAGAGTAAATTGATTATAACCGGGTTTGACTCCTGGATTTATCTTAAGACCTTGCTAGCCTGGGGCTCTAAGTGACTTGTATAAATAGTTATCGGCTCACACTAGCTCGCCTCCAACCGTGCCCAATACCGGTAGCCCCAATGAATTATCTACAAAACCCTGTAGCGGCTCATGTGGTGGTCGTATCCATTCTAGCTCTTTGACATTGAGGCTACAGCAATTCACTGCTGATGTATTTTGAAGAGGAAAATTTTGATATATTATTTGTTTATTTTGATATGAAAATGAAATGTATATTGTATAGTGAATGTATTAGTTGAAAATTTTTCATTTATTTTATAATTTTTAATAATATTATTATTTATTACGTCATCCGGTTCAAACCGTGAACCTCTCCTTCTTCCTGTTCGTTGTCCGGTCCGGTTTTCAAAACCTTGGTAATAAGTATATAAATTATTTCATTTTATATTTGCCAAGGCAAAAGGACATATAGGCGCCAATATTCGGACTTGAGGAAGAATGAGCATGAAATAAAATGGTGCTCAATGTTTATTGATATAGGTTATTTTTTATTTGCTCTATAAATTTTAAAAAAGCTGCTTATGATCCCGTATGCTATTGGAAACTTGCACTCAAGAAAATTTGTCAGATTTATTGGCTAAAATGATTACTCTTGTGATTAAACTAGGTTGAGGACTGCACCAAATTTGGCCAAGAGCATGAGCGAAGTCTATCTTTCTGGGAAAGAAAAGTATGCGAAGCCTCCAAAGAGGATCTCAAACCTTATAAAGTCTACTAATAGCAGCCCTCATTCCATCTCTGTTGGAATCTTCACACCACTATCTGAAAATTAAAGAAACAGATTGAACAATCAGTTGAATTTTGACACACCTATGTCTGATGCATCGAAATATAGCTACAGGAAAAGGTTCAATGTGTTATCTTTAGCTTCCTATTGGTTATCACAGATTAAACTTTTTGAGTCGGCTTCAAAGCACTCAGTTTCGATAGGTTTTTTCATGCTTGCCCTTGAGTCAGGAGTTGAGGTATGGTTGTGTTGATTTTATTCTTTCAGAACATTCATAATTAGTTGGGCTGGAATGTCATGATTGATAACATATTTGGATTACTTTTTAGTCATCATGGATGTAGTCTGATTAAAAACAACATCAAACATGCATCTAAAGCCGAAGTCTTTTTTATCACCTTTTTTAATTTGATTTTCTCATTTCTTGAAATAGCCTCTGCATCAAATTCGTGAAGAACTAGGTCATATGTCCTAAAGTACAACCTTCTAGATGGACTAGAAAACATTACAAAGGATATGTTCAATACTTACAAGATACAAGATCTTAAGAAGCCACAGATTGTGGAGAATGATTCTCAATTACCAGATCATGTAGCCTTAAACTTGGGTGAGGTTCATAAGAACACTACAAATCTTCATACGGCTCACTGAAGACTTTCTATCTTGCTATTCCTGTTACAGTATATCAAGCTCTTCATGTCAATAGTTATCAAAATATTGTGTGCGTAAGATTTTTTTTCTGTCATACACTTTTCCATTGTGATGTTGAAAAGACTTTTTTTTTCTGATGATTTTCTTGTCAAACTGAAAGATTTTTGCTATGTTGAAGAATTATTGATATCATCAATGGGTGTGCTGTTCTCTTCAAATTAGTTGGCTTCTCAAAGGTTGTTGCGTTTTATGCAACACAGTCTTGTTGTCTTTAAATTAGTTGGCTTCTCAAAGGTTGTTGCATTTTTAAGTATATTCTTTTTTATTTAAATTAGTTAGGAAAATTGATGAATTTTAAATTAGAATTAATAAAAATTTATTCAAAATTATGAAAGGATTTACATCCCAATGATTAGAGAAAATTATTTCTTCAAGATAATAAATTTAAGCCATGCTTTCCATTGTTCATTATTTTTGTGAAAAATAAAATTAACATATATAATCATAAAAAATATAAATACATTGAAAAAGAAAAAATAATTTGTATTTGAATTTTATGATTAGTGCATATTGTATTTTTTCATTCATTATTTATTGAAAAGGTTTGTATATATTTTTGTGGTTTGGCTGCTTGAAAGATTATCATCTCGTTTAACTATCATATGATTCAATGTTTTCTTATAGGATAGTTAACATTGTTCCAGAACTAATCTCTCATATTATACACTTATTAATACAACAAATGTAGTAGTAGCTTCAGTCAATGAAGCTTTAGTCATTTTGTTCTACATGATTTAGCTAAAACTTGGAGATATACTAGTCTACTACTAAGTGGTATAGTCTTGCTCCGTCTCAAAAGATCACAGCTAGAGTGGAAATGGAACAACAGTTTAACTTTATAAAGTGGGCATGCAAGCAATTTGTAAATATTAAATTGATTAGTAATTAAGATTTTTTCTCTTTTAGTTATATTGTATATTGAAATCAAAATTGGTAACACTATCTTACCTCTTATGATTATCTTTGGATCCCATAGAGTATATAAGATTTATCCTTGGATTTAGCTTTATAGAAATTGTATGATCAGATGCAACCAATATACTGAAATTTTTTTACTCATAATACATAATTGACAAGCTTATGTGCTCATCAAGTAATTTCACCAAGCAAAAGTTCTCCATGAAAGAAATGAAGTAACTTTGAATGTAGAGATTAAATTTTAATTAGAAATGCAACAAACATTGTTCTAAAAGATTCCTAGTTTAAACCTTCCTTTAATCATTACTGCATCTTTTCATCATAGTCTTATCTAAACCCACCTTCCACCCTTGCATATTTCAAGCTACATAGATTTCGCCTCATAAATGCTTTCTTTGTATAAGATGACAATAGTAATTATTTTTTTGGTTTTGTTGTTAGAGTGAGTTTTGTATCACTGTTGTTATCTAATTGATGGATGGATGGTTCTTCTAAGATGCTTAGGATAGTAAAGCTATGTTTAGTGATGTTTAAATTTTAGTTGAATCAGGGTTATGAAGGAGATAGTGGTTGACTAGCCCAATTTCAATAACAAATCAAGATTTGGAGCTTAGATTCTAACCCTTATAACTTCCTCTCTAGAACTCAAAATGACTTGAAATAGAAACCAAATTATTGGTTAAGCAGTCTAGTTATCATGTGGAGAATTTCATGATATTTGGTGAATGTTTATAATTTTCCTTATATTTTTTTCATTCTAGTATGATATTTTCCTTTTATTTTATTATTATTTATTTATTTATTTATTTTTTATGATATTTCCTTTTTTTATGATATTTTCCTTTTATTTATTTATAAGTGACATAGGGTTTCTAGTGCTTTGAAATTTAGCGAATAAGAATCCTAAATTAATGCATGTAGATCAAAGTTTAGGGTGTCTACTACGAATTTGAAGTTTTTTGAGAATTTTTTTGAGGAGTTTAAGTCACTCAATTGAAGATAATTTAAATTATGTTAGTTTTAACCTTCTTTAGCCTATTCTTGCAAAAAAAAATCCTCTAATGATGGGTTAAAATGCTACAAAAAATAGGATTATAATTTTTTGAAGTGGGGAATTACTTATAGTTCAAAGAATAAAAGAAAAAGAATCAGGAAATAAATCATGATAAATCCTACCGCTTACCAAAATAATAGTCATAGGAAGTTTCTCCTAACCCTCCATGCAACTTGTTTGAGCTCACCATATCTTTTGGGGGTCCATTTGTTAGTCTCATTTTTAAATGAAGTGTTAATCCTTTAATCCTTATCATCCTTAGTGCTTAGGTATTCCTATCTTACTATGAACATAACCTAGAGGACTTCAAGGGAAAAATCCAAGGACTTATCATTACTAAACTTAGATGGCTTAGGCATTTCCTAAACCACTTTCCAAGAGCACCAGGAAGTATCCAAGACCATTCCAAGTCCTTATTCAAGATTAAACCTACGTTAAACCTAACCTTTGCACATTTATAATCAATCTTGAAAGTGATTTGATCCACCATTTATAGCCATGGCCAAACCTTGGTTAACCAAGTTTGACCATGAATATCTTAAAAGTCCTAAAAATACCTAATTATTCTTTCTTAGGTTAGACAAAGCCCTAGACCCTAGGGTTGTGACCTAAGACCTCTGAATAATTCCATAATCATGTTGAAACCTAATGGAGCCCATTTTGGGCCATGGCTAACCATGGTTGGCCCATTCAACCTTTGTTGATCCATTTGAACCATAAAACATATTTCATGAATTAAACCTTAAATCTCCCACACCTTAGACTTAAACATCTGCCTCCAAGAGCCTCCTAATGTAAATTTGAGCGAGCTTTAGTATGGTCATGACTATGAAGAAGCACTTTTTGATCTAATCCTTCCCAATAGTCGATCCATAATGAAGAAGTGTTCCTTGTAATACAACACTACATTGAGGTATAACCCAAACCAGAGCTCACTAGAATAAGGGACTAGGACATTATGAGGAGAATGATCAATCCACATCTATTTAGCTGTTGGATTGGTCCTTCTACTTCCATAGATCCTACTGGATAGATTTGATAGGGTTTGGTAGAGTAGAATGCATGGTTCAAGTCATTATAGGAGCTTGAAGATGAAATCATGGTTGTTTATTCCTTTAAAATTTATGGTATGGTTATAATTTTATAATACATAATTATATACTACCACCCTCTATTTTGATTCCTTAAATCTTAACTGTTTGATTTCAGATTGAACAACTAGGAGTGATGATAGATGTCACTATAGTCTGTAGTTTCAAATAACCTATCAGCTGTTGCCATTTGGAAAGTGTTGAGCAGAAATCATTCTCCACTTCTCCCTACAGCAGCAACTAACTGCTGACAGCTTTTCCTTTCTGCAGCAGCCTCCATTGCTTTTGCTTTATGTAACTACGCAAGGTAGTTTAGACATTAGTCATTTACTTATATGTGTATTTAAATCAACTCTTGCTATAGTAATCAAATCAATCAAGTTTCATCCAATACTGAGTCGTCTTCATCCTCTAGCCCTCGTCTGTGATTTGTGTTTGTGCTGTGTCTCGACCTCTTCATGGTATAGAAGCGAATCACCTAACGGCTTCTCCATCCGTCTAAAATGGGTGACTCTACGCCTGTCTCCGCTTCCTCTACTCCCCAACCAACTCAACACGAGAACCCGAGAAGCACAGACGTTCACAAACCTCCCACCCTCAAATTTCTACTCTCTAACATCAAGAATGTTATAAATGTTCAACTTCTTCCAGACAACTACCCAACTTGGCGATCAGCTATCCAAAAGTTGTACGCTGCCAACAGCTTCTCCTAGTACTTAGATGGAACACAGCCATGCTCTCCTTAACACCTGCTAACTGCCACCAGTCAGCTCACTTTAAATCCCCAGTTTTCTTCCTTGTCATTGATAGATCAAAATCTATCTGTTACCTTGTTCTCTACGATCTCCACATCTATTCTTCCCTACGTGTTGAATCTCGACACCACAACATCCATTTGGAAGACGCTCGAGCAGCGTTTCTACTCCACAAATCGGTCTAGAGTGATTCAGTTGAAAAATGAACTAAACTCATTATATATGCAAAACAAAACAATGAACGAATATCTTGCCTCTGTGAAAACCCTTGTCGACAACATTAATGCCGCTGGAGGATCTGTCAACAGTGAAGATGTCTTACACTACATTCTGAATGGCTTGCCTCCTACCTACCAATCCTTCAAGACATATTCGATCCTCTCTTCATCCCATCAGTTTAGACAATTTGTACACATTGCTTTGCAGCGAATAAGTGCACCAAACAACTAATGTTGTTAAAGAATTGTCACTAGCAACTGAACCTTCTACCACCGATCCAACACTTGCTCTATTTTCGAACAGAGGTCGAGGACGAGGACGATTCAATAACTATAGAGTTCATGGCCATGGAAATAGTTCAAATCGCCTTCCTCGATCATCCCATTTTGATGGACATTGTCAAATTTGTGGTAAACTTGGACATTCTACCGTGAACTGTTGGCACAGAGGAAATTTTCAGTACTCCTCTCCCGGCTCTTCATTAAACGTTGCACTACTTGCCAACAACTCAAATATAGATTCTGCACCTTGGTATCTAGACAGAGGTGCAACTGCTCACTTGTCTCCCGATCCACTACCTTTGTAACTACCTTACACTAGTAAAGAACAGGTGCTGGTCGGTAATGGTACTCCTCTCCCCATCCAACACTTTGGTAATGGCCTTCTACCCACTCCATTCCGTAAGCTTTCACTTAACTCCTTACTTCACGTTCCTCATCTCACTCACTATCTTATATCCATTTCCAAACTTCTAAATGACAACAACTGTTCTGTTTTATTTGATAAATCTGGTTTTGTTCTTAAGAACAGGAAGACCAACAAAACACTTCTCCACGGTCCTTACCATAATGGCCTCTACCCCATTCCCATCATTCCAGCTCCCACCACTCATGCCGAAGCCACATCTACCACCACCTCTTCCGTCGATCATTCTACTGCTACCGTCTGGCATCGACACTTAGGTCATCTGCATTCCAAAGTTCTTAAAACTCTGCTAAAATAGCTTTCTCTTAATTCTACATTTTCTTTCTCTAAGAATTGTAATTCCTATGAATTAGCTAAGAGTCACAGGCTTCCCTTCTATCCCTCCAACCATGTATCCAGTTATCCCTTACAATACTGCATTTAGATGTTTGGGGACTTTCACTAGTGCTCTCATATAATGTTTATCGTTATTATCTTATCATAGTTGATGATTTTTCCAAATACTCTTGGCTGTTTCTACTTAAATTCAAGTCTGAAGTTCCACTTCTCTTAATAAGACTTATAAAATTTCTTGAAAAATAACTAAACTACCCTGTTTGAATCATTCACTCTGACAATGGTGGCGAGTTCGTGAACTCCACTCTTCAGACATTCTTCTCTCAAACCAGTATACCGCACTAGTTAACTTGCCCTCATACCCCTCAATAGAACAGCACTACCGAGCAGAAACACCGCCACCTTATCGATACAGCCCGCACCCTCCTCATCGACGCTCATTTACTTTCCCATTTCTGGAGAGAGACAATTCACATAGCTCTCTATCTTATCAACAGACTACCCTCTTCCCATAATCCCAAAAAATCACCTTACGAACTCCTATATAATCGTTAGCCAAAGTATCATCACTTTAAAAAATCTTCGGTTGTCGTTGTTATCCATGGCTCCGTCCTTACACCCCACATAAATTGTCCCCCCGTTCTTTTCCTTGCCTGTTATTCGGTTATACCAATCAACAAAAAGGTTAAAAATGTTATGATCCTACTACAGGCAAAATCTACATTTTACGTCATGTTACCTTCCACGAACTATCCTCTACATCCCATATAACCCCCCCCCCCCCCCAAACTACAAATCCACCTACTTCTAATACAGAAAACATACTTACGTTCCCTCCAATTAATCCCACACATTCATCTAACCCCACCAATCCAATTTCTTATTCAGCCCATTCCCCTGTTTCTTCACCAAACACAGATACCACTATTCCTACTTCATCAATCAACCCTTCCTCCTCATCACCAACTGCTCTTGAAACTCCAAACGACCTCTCCACCTCCTCTTCCACACTACCACATCACCCTATGATCACAGGATTCCAAACCGGTTCTCGCAAACCCCGTCAAATTCTAGATCTCCAACACTCTACAGATTTCGAATTCATTCCTACTTCATATACCACTGCTTCCAAATCTCTTCACTGGGAAATGCCATGTCAGCTGAGTTTAATGCTCTCGAAACTCAATCAACCTCGTCTTTAGTTCCTCCACCCTCTGATAAGCAAATAATCGGTTGTAAATGGATTTTCAAAATAAAGCGGCTTGTCGATGGTTTTATAGCCCGCCACAAAGCTCGGCTTGTCGCACAGGGCTATAAACAAGAATACGACATTGATTACCTCAAGACCTTCAGTCCCGTCGTTAAATTTCATACAATTCGCCTCTTCCTTACTGTTTCTCTACATCAAAATTGTCCAATATTCCAGCTTGATGTTGTCAATGCCTTCCTCCACGACATCTTTGATAAAACCATCTACATGGCTAAACCCCCAGCTTCACCGATCCTCAGTTCCCCAATCATGTGTGTCTCCTTCATAAAACACTCTATGGGCTAGAACAATCCCCACGTCTTTGGTTTGCCACCTTAACAACCTACCTAACCACTCAAAACTTTCATGTCAGCAGCACTGATCCATCCTTCTTTATTTTTTTGCAAACCCCGACATCACTGTCTATATCCTCATCTATGTTGATAATATTCTCATTACCGGGAATGACTCTTTTTTTATTTCCTCCCTCCTCACAAATTTTCATACCAAATTTCAAATACGAAACTTGGGACTCCTTTCCCGCTTTCTCGGAATTGACTTCACTCGCACCTCTACAGGTTTCCACCTCTCTCAACAATCTTACATTAAATAACTCCTACTAATAGCCTCTATGACAAACTGTAAACCTCTAAGCACACCACTTTCAAACAAACTTCCTACAGACTCTTCTCTCCAATCCCCATTTACTCAGCCAGCACTCTTTCGCCAGTTAGTAGGTTGTCTACAATACATGTCCTCCATTCGGCAGGACATTGCCTTTTCTGTAAACAAGTACTGCCAACAAATGCATACGCCATTACTACTTCACTTCCAACTGCTCAAATGCGTACTCAGATACTTGGCAGGCACCATTAACTATAGTCTATTTATTCCAAAAACAGACCTTGTGCTCGCAGCCTTCTCAGACTCCGATTGGGCTGGTGACTGTGCCGATCGGAAATAAACCACCGAATATTATATCTTCCTCAGAAAATCATTAATCGCCTGGTCTGTTAAGAAATAGACTACCGTCGCACGATCATCCACCGAAGCGGAATACCGCTCTCTGGCTGCAGCCATTACCGAACTCATCTGGATTCGACGTCTCTATCATGACTTCAACATACAACTACAGACGACACCCATTTTCTGCCACAACATATCCGCTCTTTCCATTGCTCGTAACCCCATTTTCCATGCTAGAACCAAACATATCAAAATCGATCACCATTTTGTCAGACATTATCCACTCCAAGCAAATCGATGTCCATCACATCGCCACTGACGATCAGATCGCCGATATATTCACCAAGGCTTTGCCTGTCTCCAAGTATCAGTATCTCCAATCCAAGGTAATGGTCATTCCGCCCGTCACCTTGAGGGACGGTGTTGAGCAGAAATCATTCTCCATTTCTCCCTGCAGCAGCAACTAACCGTTGACAACTTTCCTCTCTACAGCAGCCTCTATTGCTTTTGCTTTATGTAACTACCCAGTGTAGTTTAGACATTAGTCATTTACTTATATGTGTATTTAAATCAACTCTTGATAGAGTAATCAAATCATCAAGTTTCATCCAATACCGAGTCATCTTCATCCTCTAGCTCTCGTCTGTGAGTCGTGTTTGTGCTGTGTCTCGACCTCTTCATAAAGCATGGGTATAATATATGGATTTAATTATATTTAATTGTCAAAACATTAAAGTTACATATCTATTGATCCAGTGGACCAATTGATGTGTTTAAACCCTCTATGAATTTATTTTAATGAGTCCTATCCATTAAATTTGTTGTAAAGATAGTTCAATAATGTATTATCATGTAGATTGAATATAGTGTATTTTTTGTTTGGTCTAATTTACTAGATTAGACACATTAGATTGGCTTCAAACATAACTTGATGAAATCTTAGAGAATTCTTAGTATCTATTAATAATAAATTTTATACTCTTTTATTATCTTAAAAATTTGTGAAAATGTGGTGTTTTATTTGATATGGTGCATAAAATATCTAGGAAAAAAGAGAAAAATTTACAAGTGTTAAACGAGCAGTGCACCGCTCCAACTACCAGTGTCGTTGATTCTATAATGCCTCAAAACCATATCAACATTTCTTGAATTTATTATTCATATTCTCTAAAATATAAATTATTTGTTTAAAAAGCTAAAGGAATTTTATTTTCAGTTTAAATTTTAATGATTTACTGCTTTATGTTTTATTAAAATGTTTTAAATATTCAACTTATTTTTGTTTTAAGTTTTAAAGAACCTTAATAATTAATTACTCCAAAGTTAGGTTTAAACTTATTAATTAACAAGTAAAAAGGCTCATAATTGTAATTATTTGTTCCCCCAAAGGGATAGAGCAATTGCATAGAGTCATTTCATTTTAATTAAGTATTTTCTTTGATGATTTAGTTAATTTTATTTTAAAAAGTCATATTAATTAATAATTTTAAAGTGCTTAAATTTATTAATTGACAAGTTATAGGGTTTCAAAAGAAATATATATTCTCCCCCCCCGGGATAAATCAAGCACATATAACCTTTAATTTATTAATGATTTAATCAATCATTTAAGTTTAAGGAATGTTTTTAGTCAATTATCTTACATTTTATTTGATTTACTATTTTATTTTATTTTATTTGAATCATTTATATTTCCTTTTTTTATTTTATTTGAACTTGATCTATTTTTTTTATTAAATTTTTTTTTTATTAATTTTTAAATTATTTAACTAATTTATTTTTATTCACTTATTTAATCCTTTATGTTTATAAATTTTATTTTATTTTTGTTTATACCTATTCATTTATTATTTACAGTAGACTTATTCTTGTACTTTACTATTAGTTAATGGCTTTGACCAACATTTAATTTTAAATTTGTTTAAGATTTCGTAGGTTTACTATGTTAATAAATTATACATTTTATTTAGAGTGAATGGAATTTATTTTTTTTTTTTGGTAGAATTTTTATTTAGTTAGTTATGATGTTTAAAAATTAGTCAAATTAATGAATTATTTAATTTAATTAGTAAAGTGGTTTTGATTTTTGCATCAAAGTAACTTCAATCAACTTGAGATCATCACCAGAGGTCATGGGTGGCCTAAATTGATGATTGCAAGTTTAAAATTATTATGCTAATAATTTATATTTTAAAATATTTTATTTATTAAATTTTATTTAATTTTTAATTAACTTTTATCTTGGTGTTTAATGTTAGGGATTTCATTTTTTTCCTTAAATTTTTATTGATTCAGATTCTAATGTAATTTATTTTAGATTTTTTTTTATTTATATTGAACTTTTAATGAATTATTAAGATTTCAAGATGATTCATGCATAGTAAATTCAAGGTTTGCTATTTGACAAAATAAATAAACTTCAAATGGCTTGAAATTTAAACGTTAAGTCACTCATGACCTAAGGTTTGAACTCTAGCAATTAGGCCCCATCAAAGCCTTCCTAAGAATTTTTTATAAATTTCCAAAATAAATTCATTTATACTTTAAAAATTTTATTTTAGGTTGCCTAGACCAGAGCTTAGCATAAAATTCGTGGCTAATTAGCCCTTGAACACTAATCTATCATACAATAAATGCAATCCTGTAGTTAATCTATGGACTTCCATTTATGGAATTTTTAATTTCATGGTTTTTTTTTTATCAAAGAAGTTCAAAATTCTAAATGAAGCCATTCCTAAGTTTAAAAAGGGATTAATAATTTTTGACATGTGCTAAGCATCTCCTATAACTAACCATATCAATTTTGAGCTAAAGATGAATTATATTTAATTAATAATTTAAAATAAAATAAATACTAGAATATTTATGAAATTGTTTTTAAATCATTGAATCATATTAAATCCATACCATAAGGCTTTTAAAGCACTCTTCTGAATTGCAAGTGGATGCACAATCACTTATTTGACTTAATCTAGCACTACAGGAAAATAACCCATTTCCGGCGGCCTTTTCCGGCGGTAATTAAACCTTTTCCGGCGGTTTTGTTGTTTTCCGGCGGTTAAATTACCGCCGGTAAAAACGGCGTAGGAAAATGAATTCCGGCGGTTTTTTTCGGCGGCAATTTTGTCCGGCGGCTTACCGGCGGTCTTAAACCGCCGGTCAAATTTTTTTAAAAAAAAATTAATACACCGCTCCGGCAGCCAGCCACCCCCGCTCCCGCGGCTCCCGCGGCTCCCGCGCTCCGGCGATGCCCCCGCCGCTCCCCCCGCGCGTGCTCCGGCCATGCCCCCCGCCCGGCTCCCGCGCGCGCGCTCCAGCGTGCAAGGGGGGGTTCGAACGCTGGTTCCCTGTATGAAATTTCAAACGACGGACCGCTTTGCTGAAGAAGTAAATATGTGTAAAACGTCAATATTTATTATTTAAACTACTTGCACACATAAAATAAAAAAAAAACTTTAATTATAAAAAATTAAAACTAATTAATTTAAAATAAAAAATAATATTTAATAAAAAATAAAAAATAACTAACTAATTAATTATAAGATGAAAATTAAGTTAATAGTTATTTTAACTTTTAATAATTTTTTGTTAAATCATTTAAATGTTTAAAATTTTATTCATTTTTTTATTAAATTTTTAAAAGCCGCCGGAAATGTTAAAAAGCCGCCGGAAAAGCCGTCGGAAATGTGACCGCCGGAAAGCCGCCGGTAATCCGTTGGAAAGCCGCCGGTAATCCGTCGGAAAGCCGTCGGAACAGTTCGCGGGAAAATTTTGCGGGAAAAAAGCCGTGGCAAAATTTTGCGGGAAAATTATCCGTCGGAAAGCCGCCGGTAATCCGTCGGAAAGCCGCCGGAAAATTTTGTAGAAAATAAGCCGTCAAAAACCGCCGGTAACCCGCCGGAAAGCCGCCGGAAAACTGACCGCCGGAAAGCCGCCGGAAAATTCCGCCGGTAATAAGTAATTTTCCTGTAGTGTAGTTCGTCGATCTAATTTAAATTAAATTAATGAACACAATTTAAATAATTAACCTCCCACATACTTCCTTAGTTGTTGACTAATTTTGGCATGATCTGAGAGATCAACATGGTGGATCTTCACTAAACTAATCATAGAGCATCATCCATAAGTGAACTTTCAATCCAACAGCTAGATGGTATTATATTGCATGTTCACTTCACACTTGACTGACTCTACTAAAAATGAGGCTTGGGATCAAATTTTACTTGGATTCATATAGTAATTGAGCTAGAATTTGCTTGAGTTACGCTTCACTGGTCCTTAAGGATAAATTCCTTCATATTGTAGAGGTGATTCCACCCGAGGCTACCAATTCTATTTGGGATGGTCAAATGGGAGAAAAGAAACTCATCCAAGTAGTTTGAGGGCACATGGTCAATTGTTGAATATGTTAACATTGGACCCATGTGATTGGAGGCTATTTTCTTTATTTTTTGAACACCTTGGGCCACCAATCATCTTGAACTGATTGGGCCAAGTGTTTGGAAGTCTCTTAAAGGAAATATAAAAGTTTAAATAGCATTGTATTGTTTAGGTTTAGAAATGGTCAAATAGGATGTTATTTTTAAGCATTTGGGTTAGATCAATTTTTTGACCTAGGTCAGTCTATGGGATGGGCTTGCTATGGTGGATATAAGGGACCTATAGGCTTTTGCATGTATTGATCAAGTTTAATTTTATAAGGATCATGGTTTTGTCAATAAATCCCAATTGGGTTCATTTAGGTCAACCCAATTAGAAAGCCCTTTGGGCGTAAGGGCTATATTGGCTTGGGTTGATCTTTGGGGGCCTAATGGATAGTCCCAAAGGATTTAGAGGCCTTAGATTAAGCTAGATTAAGGGTGGTTTAGTCAACCTTAATCCAAATGTGATTTGAAACTTGTTGTAATAGGTCTTCAACCATGAAAAGATCACGCTTTGTAAAGGTTTATTTTAAGTTCATTTAGGTCAGTTTAGTGTTCAATTGGGTTTTGGTCAACAATGGATCATTAAGGCCTCAAATAAGTTTAGGAATGTATCATCTAATCGTTCAAAGAGCTTAGAGGGTTTGGTGGAGTTTAGATGAGTTTATATGTATGCTTTATGTTTTAGGATTTAAATAGTCTTTAATGGTCAAAGTAACCGATCATGTTAAACCTAGCCCATTCAAGAATTCATTTAAGTCTATGCATGATAAAATTTGATCATCAAATGCCTAGGTGTAAACCTTAGGTCTTAATCTAAACTTTTTAAGTGGTTCATGCATATCGTAGCTTTAGGGTTTAAATGGCTCATGGGTTTAACAAGGTACCTAGGTCAACCATGGTTCATCATGGATCCAAGTGAGTTGAAATTAATTTAAGGATGGTTATGAATATTTTTAGGTTACTCGAGAAGGTTTGCAAGGTTATTTGAATCAAAATGTAAGTTCAATGTTAATTAAATGAAGAGAGAGAGAGTGAGAGAGAGAGAGAGAGAAATAGAGTGAGAGAGAGAGAGAGAGAGAGAGAGAGAGAGAGCGATGTGATCGCAGTAGAGAGCAAAAGAGAGCTGAACTTATTTTATTTTTGAGCTAGAGGGCAAGGGAGAGTGAGAGAGAAAGAGGGAGGGAGAGAGACAGAGAGAGAGAGAGAGAGAGAGAGAGAGAGAGAGAGAGAGAGAGAGAGAGAGAGAGAGAGAGAGAGAGATAGAGAGAGAGATATGGAGAGAGCAAGAGAGCAGAGAGAGAGAGAGAGATGAGAGAGAGAGAGAGAGAGAGAGAGAGAGAGAGAGAGAGAGAGAGAGAGGGAAATTACTGCTTTAATTGTGTGTTTTCCTTTGAGATATTATCTTTGGATGTAATTAACTATATGGGCTTTGCCATTATAAGGATTTTAGAACTCCAGATTAAAAAAATCTTTAAAACAATTATCTCCCTCTCTCTCTCTCACTCTCTATCTCTAGAGTGAGTGAGTGTGTGTGTGTGTGTGTGAGAGAGAGCAATGCGATGGGAGAGAGAGATAGATAGATAGATAGAGAGAGAGAGAGAGAGAGAAAACCTTCATATGAAGAATAGTGGCCTAAGTATAGAGGGCAAGGGAGAGAGAGGAGAGAGAGAGATAGAGAAAGAGAGAGAGAGAGAGAGAGAGAGAGAAAATCTTCATATGAAGAATATTGGCCTAAGTATAGAAGGCAAGGGAGAGAGAGGAGAGAGAGAGAGAGAGAGAGAGAGAGAGAGAGAGAGAGAGAGAAGGAAAGAGAATAACGAGAGAGAGAGAGTGTGTGTGTGTGTGTGTGTGTTGTTGACCTCATTTTTGTAGGAGGTCTCTAATAGAATCTAAAACCAATTCAAATTCAAATCAATCCAAACTCAACTCAATTCATCTCCCAATCTATCTATATTCCAATCAAACCCAATCCAAATCCAGAATTGAGACTCAAATCCTAAGTCCAAAGGCTCAGTCCTAAAAGTCTTTTCCAGTGGATTTTTAAATACTTCAAAACCTTGTCAAATGACCTCTGATTCAGGGTCTGTTAGTTTCATACTGATGGAACATGTTTATAGAGGAAACACTCAAAATTTAAACCCATTCTGAGGTCTCTAACCCCATAAACAAAATTGAATTCCAAAGGTTGTAAAACCTTTTAATATTTATAACCTATGCCACTGGACCTGTCATATAGAAGATCTTGACCTTAGAGCCTTCACCAAAGCCTCTAATCACTTCCAGACCATTGAGTCTGACATGATGATCAATAAACTGTATTGGACTCATTTCAGCCCTAGAGGACTTGAGCCCAAAATGACTAAAATGCTCCTAGGGGGTACAAATAGTCATTTCAAACCAAATGAGCTCCAAACTGAATGCAACCACCTCCAGCAAGTTTCAAATACCAAACTAAATCTGTTGGACCCACTCCTAGACTTTAGGTCAACCTGGTTGACCTAAGGGGCCCTTTAAGGGTCAAAATAGATGTTTTGATCCAAATGACCCTTGTAGACCTTGGGACCACATCCAATAGACTCAAAATGACATTCTAAATTTGTTGAACCTATTTCCAGACCCTGGAACCACTTGGTTGACCAAGTCAACCAGTTTTGGCTTAAAGGCCCATTAAGGGCCCATTAAGTCTTCTTGACCCAATTGACCTACATAAACTTTGGAATCACCCTCACGAGACTCCTAATATCTACTCAAACCTGTTGAGCCTGATCCCAGACCTTGGGTCAACCTGGTTGACCCAGTCAACCTAGTTGACCCAATTGCCCCTTAAAGCCTTCAATGGGTCATTTCAACCTATTTGATCTATCTAATCCATGCAAACTCTCAAATCCACATCAAAACCTAGGTTCAGTCCATTCAAATTATTTGGAGTCAAATCAAATTAAGTTTGACTTGGTCAAACTTCAATGCTTGGTCAAACTTCCCTCGCCCATTTGAATCCCACTATACTACCTCATGCATGTCAACCTAAATGACCCTACACCACACCTGGACTCCACATCAGCAGTCCACCCTGAACTTTGACTGGTCAACCAGTCAAACCGAGGTTTGGAATGTGTCAAACCTAGTCAAACCTCTCCATCCAACATCTTTCTTCCAAATCAAACCCAACCAGTGCATCTCTAGAGCTCCTGGGATTTCATTTTGGTTTCCTAAAGCTCTCCCCTCACTTCCTGATCATTTTCCCATCATTTGGACATCGCCGGCGGCAAGGAGCATTAAGGACCAAAGCTACTTCCATCCAAGCACCATCAACTCCCTGTACAAGCCTCCTCCGAGCTCGAGTTCTTCAAGGAAGTTGAGCGTGGACGATCCATGAATCCATAGAGCTTTAAATCATCCAAATCCATCAATCCTAGCTCGGTAAATCTCAAACCCAAGGTGTTTACATAGGTTCCTAAATAACTCATTAAAGATTGCATCAATGGCTAAGAAAACTATCCCCCATCCTTCCTTAGATTCTTTTAATTCTCTATTTAAAGTTTCAAAGCATTTGGTTGGTTATTTCCTGAAAATGAGATAAAAAATGAGTATAGGGCTCTTGGTTTGGACGGAGGAGGAAGACCATCTCTCAACTGTTGGATCCCTTCTATTCAGATCAACGGCTGTAATCGTTTCGGATTTGAACCCTATTTCAATCCCTTGAAATTGTGGATAGCTGGATCTTCTTCAGACTAGATCTGTACCGTAAATCTAAACTGCGGGATTTAGATATACCTATCGATCATCCTGGATCGAACCTGACCCCGTGGGTTGAGCCTCAGCCGTCCGATCTACGCTGTGGTACCTCTGACGGATCAAAGTCTAGCTGAGCTGGTTAAGTGGTGGGTCCCACTTGACCGCTTCCGTCCACACGGCGGACCCGTGCGTGCCGCGTGTCCAAGTCAGCGCCGCCGTGTTGACAAACTGTTAAAACCCTAAAATAAATCCAGAAAATTACAAGAACTTCAAAAATTCACAAGAATTTCATTTTTTATCCGATTTTGGAGTTCTTAGGTTCATTTTGTTCATGATTTCAAGTAATATATTATAAAAATAATTAAAAATTATTTTGAGTAATATTTATTTAGTAATTTCAATAATACTGAAATATTTTCTTTATTTTTAAATGAAAATATATAAATCATTTTTGGCTGGAATTTGGCAGAGGAGTTTTAGGGACTAAGGTTGATCTCCTATAATTTTCCTAGGCCTATTTGATGCAATCTCAATTTGTTTATAAATTTATAAAAATCTAAGTCAAAATTTGACTTAGATTATTGGAAGTTTATAAATCATCCAAATCAAACCCAATCATGGCATGCTAGGGTTCTATGGAATCAGTCTAAAGTCTTCCTTTCACTGAGAATAGGTTTAGACTTTCATCATGTATAGCATAACTAAAATTTACCTTCAATACCAGGCTTAATCTAGTTTAATCAACTAATAAACTATACATGATCACTATGTCAAATTAGGTTGATTCTTGATTTAGGGATATTGATGTGTATATGCAAGTATATATATATGTCTCAAAATCACCTCATTCTAATTTGATGCATCTATTCCTCTATAGTAAATTTTTTAAGGTTATAGGTCATTAAATAACCCATAACTATAATAATTCACTATAATCCTTTCATAGAACATTAGGAGTACTTTTATTGTTCATTGTTTGTGTTGATTTGATTGTAATTATTGTCCAAGGGTTAAAAGAACATTGATTTGCTTACCTACAACTCAGCGACATTTAGGGACAATAATTAAGGACTTGGTCTTACTCAACTTAGAATAATCTAGGAAGAACTACACACATCCCTTTTGGGATGAAACTCAAATATAGAAAACTAGTGTCACACCCCTTGATTTAATACATCTCATTTAGACATTAATTGATCTTATAATAACTAGTAGATTTAGGAGATCCTTCATTAAAGATCTTTTTCTTTTGTTTGAATAAATTCAAATAAATCATATAAAATACATGAAAATCTAAATCAATTTCAATCAACTCTAATCAACCTTAAAACAAGCTTACAATCCTTCAAAAAATCAAAACTCAAGACTTAAATCTAACTCAAACTAAATCAATCCTTAATTAAGACATTAAAACTTCCAAAAAAAGTAATAAATCAAGATTAAATCCAAAAAATACAAATGATACCCCTAACTCATCAGTTTTGAATCCTTAACCAATGAAAATTAAAACATAATCAATTTGGCAGTAAATCAAAGCTTAGTTTAATTTTAAATGAAATTCATTATTTAATTGATTTAATTAATTAATAATATAAAAAAATTCCAAAAAATTATCAAACACTTTGGAATCTCTCCTTAGGTCACCCCTGACCTTTGGAGCTAATTTCAAGAGGTTGGGAACTCATTTGAAGCAAAACCATAAAGAACCCCTTTATTAAACAATTTCAAAAATTCATTAAATACTTCAAACTTCAAAATTTCATAACTAATTCAAGAAAAATCCAAATCAATCAAACTCAGTTGCATTCAACTCATAATAATGTCTAATATTTATTAAAAATATTAAAATTCTAGAAAAGTATCTAAAAAGTCAACATATCGGTCAACTTTGTGTCAAAATTAGTTCAAAACTTCAAACCTTCATAACTAAATTCAGAAAAATCCAATTTCATCATACTTACCTTCTAATTGATTGTCTTAAGGTCTAATATTTTAATAAAATATTAACTTTTTAGAATTTAATCTTAAATAAAAAGTCAAATTTTGACCCCTTAATTAAATGATTAAAATATTCCAAAAATTCATAAAAAACTCAAAATTGTTTTAAAACTCTAGAAATGTTCAACCAACTATTAAAATTAACCCTAAAGTCAAATTCAAATCATTAAACTTTCAATAAATAATTCAAAGTTCTAATATCATAATAAAATTCATTAAAAATTAAACTAAATTCTAATTCATCTAAACTAAATTAATTTGATGATTTGATTGATTAAAATTTATTTTTAGTCAATCAAATTAGATTATTAATTTAAGATTAAATGAATTAAGGCTTTTATGCCTAAAGCTCGATTCCTTTTGGAGGGCTTTAGGCATTTTTTATTTAAAAAGGCCTTTAATATACTTAAATAAACAAAAGATCTCTCATGTGTTGTGCAAGACTCCTTTTAGGAAGGCACTAATACATTTGGATTTGGAGATATTCAAATAAATATAATAATATACCAACCTTATGTGACATACACAAGTCCTTAGGGAAAGTGTGTCACATTACATTTATAAGGTCCCTTTTCTCTCTCTAATAAAATTTTGAGGCTTCTTAAAATGAGCACTTATCTTCTTTATAAGACAAATGTGCATTTTGAAAGTCTTAGGACTTATAAATTGATAACTTCCTGCACTTAGGGAGTTATAAATCTATAAGTTCTTCAAAACTAAATCAAATAACTCTAACTTCTAAAATTGGAATAATTAAAATTCAAATACACTCTACTTAAACTTTAATCAAATTCACATTTGGCCTGTAATAAATCAATCCTAATAATACATGTAATTTGAACAATAATTCCTATAGGACCTATCCAAGCCACACGACCTCTTTCACACACTTAGATGCTTGCTAGGACTACCCACTTTAGCCTAGGCTAGGTCGGTGGTTTGTTGTTATCTTGTTTATGGGTGTCTTGCCTAGAGGGCACCTATATGTATTTACTTACTTTTTTGTACTGCATAACATGCATATCTACTTTTCTATCAGTGCACCGGAGAGCGGAGTGAATAAAGTGAGTGTCGTATACTTTACTTTTCTGTATTTATAACTATACACAACGCACTCATAGCATGCATAACTACATAACTGCTTTACTTTCCTGTACTTTACTTACATTCAAAGTAGAACGTCCCTAGGGATTGATATACTTGTAAAGATAAATATAAAGCTTTATTTTCCTAGATCTGTTGTATATAGATTGAGTCTGTAAAGTGTCTTGAGTCTGTAAATGAATTAAAGATAACTGCTTATACATATAAATGTGGATCCAAAAAGTAATACCCTCCCCTAGGATGATGTTCCTTTTTGGAATTCCATAGAAGACTCGGAGCATGAAGACCATAAGCAGTTGTATTTAGTTCTACTCTCTTATAGGCTTAGAACCCAGGTTTGTTGTCGGTGGGGCCTGGCCACCTTTACTTTATTGCAGACCCTGGGATGTAACATGTAAATTTTATATTAATAAAATCAGCTCTCTTTTATATATAAATGTTTCATACATCATTAACATTTGTGTAGATTTTAAGTTTTTGAAAGCATATTTCTATTGCATTTGATTTAAATTATTTAACCCCTCCTTGATTCCTACGATAGAGCCATCTTAAATCTTGCATCATCGGCAAATTGTTGTGATTAGGATTGTTAGCTGGCAGCCCACTCTAGGCATGTGGTAAGTTCAGAATGTATACACTCTCTCTCTGCACATCCTTTCTAATTAATTCTAATTCTTCAAAATTCACTGTCAATGTTTATAATCTAAAGCCTGAGCATGAAAATTTAAATTGGCCCAAATATTTGATTAAATTTATATATAATTTTGGAATTAATTAGTCTTCATTTAAATCGAGAGTATTCTCTTAGGAGATATAATTAACTATAAGGGCTTGCCCCTATAGGGAGTCTAGATCCTGGAATAATCTAAACCCCATCTTAGTTTCCTTTCTGAGGTGGGGGAAAGATCTGTGAACGTGGATTAAGTGCTTTATCTATATTTTAAAATTTATTTCTATAATAAAAGAATAGGTGGATGATTGATTTGCTCTCACAGGCGGGTCAAATATCTTCTATATTTGATAATTGAAATAAATTCATAATTAATTAGTATAATTAGGCCAATAGGATAATATGCGAATCATTCTTCGGGATAATTTATATATTCCCTATGCTGCACCTGATTAGAAAAATGAATTATACTTTTCTTTCTCTAAAATCAATAGAAGGATATTAGTCTTCCCTTCGGGGTGATATAACATCCGACTATGTAGATTTAATTGAAAGAAACCATTAAAATACAAATAAAGCAAATTATGTGAGAACTATCTATTTTTGTCTATACTACTTATTTAATTATTTATAAAAATTAGGACATGTATTAATTTAAAATTAATTGAAAGAAAGTAAATATATTTTCTCACATGAGTGAGAAAGAGAGAGGGAGAGAGAGAGAGAGAGAGCAGGAGAGAGCGAGAGAGAGAGAGAGAGGGGGAGAGAGAGTGTGTGTGTGTGTGTGAGAGAGAGAGAGAGACAGAGAGAGGGAGAGATAAAGATAGAGAGAGAGAGAGAGAGCATGAGAGAGCGAGTGAGAGAGAGAGAGAGAGAGAGAGAGAGAGAGAGAGAGAGAGAGAGAGAGAGAGAGAGAGAGAGAGAGAGAGAGAGAGAGCGCTCTCCTCCCATCAAAATCAGCCCCCTTATGTCATATCCCATAATCATCTCTTACCTTGAGAGAGGCTCTAGAGGAGGCATGTCATTCTCTTCCTCTAGGATCTCCACCTCCGAATTTCTCCTCCTTCGCAAGGGGTTCGGATTTCCTCCCATGCCATGGCCATCGGTGGTCTCTCTTACTTTTGATGTCGTCGAATTGGTTTTCATCTCAAGTAGTTTCTTCAACATTTCCTCCATTGCGGTTAACTTCCCCTTCAACCTTTCATTGTTGGAGGTGATTTGATTTTGAAAGCTGAAGAATCTTTCCTTCAAATCAGCTTTCAATTGGCCCTCTCTCTCTCTCATATAGTAATTGAACTAAAATAATAATCAAAATACACATTCAATCTCTCTCTCTGTCTCTCCCTTTCTCTCTCTTTCTCTCTATTTTTCCATCTCTCTCTCTCTCTCTCTCTCTCTCTCTCTCTCTCTCTCTCTCTCTGAGGAGATGGTACCAATTTGGGGAGTTTTATGTTATCACTGTTGCTCCCAACTCCTTCATTTTCCTCTTTTCTAGCCCGGAGGCTAGGGACTCCTTACTTATGAGTGGGCCTTGGATTATTGTCGGTAACAATGTTGGGATGGATAAGTGGTCCACTAACTCCTCACCTAACTCTCTTCATGGTATGCACTCCCCTATTTAGATTCGTTTACCGCAACTAGCTCTCATTTATTGGGATTCCGAAAATATCAACCGGATCGCCAATATGGTCGGAGACCCCTTATGGATGGATTCACACATTAGTTCAAGGGGTAAATCTTTCTATGCTTGCATTTGTGTCTGGATAGATTTATCGCAGTGGCTTTTTCATGGGATATGGATCAACGGCATCCATGGCCGTTTCTTTCAAAAAGTTCAGTATGAGGGCCTTACTAACTTTTGCTTTGATTGAGGCTTCATTTGCCACCCTAACGGGCAATGCCCTTCAAAGTCAATGACCAATGGCCTGGCCTCCCCTTTGGCGCAAGCTTCCTTGCCTGCTAAGCCCACTTAGGTGGCACAATCATCACAATGCCTTGCAACCGACCCATCCCCTCATGCTGGGACGGAACCCCCAAGCCGCGAGGAACCAGAGGACTCGTCCTTTTGAACTTGGAACCTTGTTACAAGAAGGAGAAAAGGGAAAGCCTGATGCACTCAGGGCCAGACTAACAGAACACAAGAGAAACAAACAGAGGTTCTGTCCCCTGCCCAGCCCTGTGGTGAGGGGCCGCTACAACTTGAAGAGACTTTGAAAAGAAGCGATAACCCCAAGAACTTCTCCCCCAAAGACCCCAGGATCATATTCAATGCCGAAAGATCAACCCAAGAACCCTCCTACAACATGGTCAACCTCTCCAAAAGACATCAAAGGGACCCCAAAACTTTATTGTAAAAGCAACTGCTTCATTTGGGGCCTATAGCCACTTTGCATAGGAAGCGGAGGAAGAACCTGCATGCTGAAATTGGCGAGGTCTTTGTCCTCTTTGGTTACCAATGAGGGCTCCTCTGTTTGTATTCCTAGGGGAACAGGTGGGACTCATCCCACTACTAGGGCAATGGAATACCATTCAGCCTTCGGGCTGTTCTAAATCTCCTTCTGGCATCTCTTCCCCCCGGGATGGTTCTCTGAGTACCATTTTAATCTCTTGGGCATGTGACTGGGGGATCCCTCGGAGCGACCTGAAGGAGATTTTCCTTGCTTTTTCCTTATTTTCTTTTTTGTTTGTCACTTATGTACGGACGCTTACTTGTCTATGTTTTGTTCTTTCCCCTTTTATTGTTTTGGCTTTAGGAAGACATAGGATTCAGTTCCATACTGACTTTGTATCTTTATTTTTTTACTAATGCAACCTGCAAACGTTCATCTCTCTCTCTCTCTCTCTCTCCCTCTTGCTCTCTCTCTCTCTCTCTCTCTCTCTCTATCTATCTATCTCTCTCCCTCTCTCTCTCTCTCTCTCTCTCTCTCTCTCTCTCTCTCTCTCCTCTCTCTCTCTCTCTCTCTCTTTCTCCCTCTCTCTCTCTCTCTATCTCTCTCTCTCTTCTCTCTCTTCTCTCTCTCTCTCTCTCTCTCTCTCTCTCTCTCTCTCTCTTCTCTCTCTCTCTCTCCCCCCCCTCCTCTCTCTCTCTCTCCTCTCTCTCTCTCTCTCTCTCTCTCTCTCTCTCTCTCTCTCTCTCTCTCTCTCTCTCTCTCTCTCTTGCCCTCTAGCTCAAAAATAAAATAAGTTCAGCTCTCCTTTTGCTCTCTAGCGTGAAACACATCGCTCTCTCTCTCTCTCTCTCTCTCTCTCTTTCTCCCTCCCTCTTCCCTCTTTCTCTCTCTCTTATCTCTCTCTCTCTCTCTCGCTCACTCGCTCTCTCTCTCTCTCTCTCTCTCTCTCTCTCTCTCTCTCTCTTTCTCTTTCTCTCTCTCTCTCTCCCTCTCTCTCTCTCTCTCTCTCTCTCTCTATATATATATATATATATATATATATATATATATATATTGCTCTCTCTCTCTCTCTCTCTCTCTCTCTCTCTCTCTCTCTCTCCCCCATATGACAACCTACTTTGCTATTATTTTTGAAATGAGAACCAGCTTTAATATTTAGCGTCTTAATTTTTCTTTAAAAAAAGGGTTACTGACTTCTTTTGTGCAACATTTTGCATCTTGTACTCATCTATATGGCGCGCCTGCCATCTCAGATTATAGTTATGCCTTAAATTTTAATAATGGAAAATAGGTAGTCCAAGATATTTGATTGGAGCAAGGGATTGGTTGATTTATAGGATAGCTTCAGGAGCATCTTTAGATATCAGAATGCTACTTTTCTGAGGATTGACATGTTAACCAGAAACAGAAGCAAAACTAGTCAAGATAGAGTTGAGGGTTTGTGCGTTGGTGGAGGTGGCTTTCCCAAATACCAGGAGATCATTAGTAAACATAAGGTGGGTAATGGAACAATCACCAATGCTCATACCGATAAAATTGGAGTTGGAGGTGGCCCGATCCAAAGAAGTAGAAATACCATCCATAATTAAAGTAAAAAGGTAAGGGGATAGTGGGCACCCTTGCTTGAGCCCTGAAGTCGAGTTGAAATAGCCTTCAAGGGCACCATTGATGCTTATAGAGAAATGGACATCTATAATATACGTTTTAATCCAGGATATAAAAACATCTGAGAAGCCTTTAACCGCCTGCACGTGGAGAAAGAAATCCCTAGAAACAGTGCCAAATGCTTTTCTTATATCTGATTTGGCACAACAAAACTTATCTTTAGCATTGTGATTGAAATTCCCTAATGGTTCTGTAGCAAGGAGAATGTTATCAGAGATAATCTTATTCTTAATGAATCCTCCTTGACTTGTATGGAAAATGAAGGACATCACCTCTTTCATCCTATTGGCAATGATCTTAGCTATGACTTTATAAATGACATTGCACAAAGAAATAGGTCTAAAGTACTTAACATTTTTGTCCTGAGGTTGCTTTGGAATTAAAGTAATAGTAGTTGCTTTCACTTGCTTAGGCATAAAACCAATGGTGAAAGAGGAAAGAATAGCCTTTCAAAGTTGATGTTTGATGACATTCCAAGAGGTTTTGTAGAACTCAAATGGGAAGCCAACAGTACCAGGTCCAAAGTTAGCTTTGCCAGTAAAAATAATAGTTTTGATCTCATCAATATTGACCGGAGATGTGAGCAAGGGCAGAAGGTGTGGAGGAATCAGATTCCTGAGGGGGGAATATCCTAAAAGTTGAGATTAGTGGAAGGAGGGTTGTGGGTATTGAAGAGCTTGGAGTAATGGTTAATGAAAACCTTGAAGATGTCTTGATGGGTGGTCACAGGTCCTTGATTAGTGCTTATTTCTTTGATCCGGTTATGGTTTGTGGAGATGTTGATTTTTGAGTATAAGAATTTTAAGTCATATTCACCATGAGTGAGGCAACTAACCTTAGCACTTTGAGACATCCAACTGGTAAGAGTAGCATGGTAATAAGAAAGCTTAATGTTAATGTTGTTGAGATAATTATTCAGAGAATTATCAAGAGGTTTTCTCTGGATTTGAGATATGAATTGGTTTTGCAAACATCTAAGAGTGTCAATCTCATCCTAGATAGCTGTAAAATTAGACCAATGTTTATGCTTGATGAGGTTTTTTAGGCTCTTAAGCTTATTGTAGAAAGAGAAAAGGGGGCTACTGCTATTAGTTTGGGAGAAAGCTTGGAGTAGACAGTCCCAGAATTCCAACTAATTCAAAGAATAGTTGTTATACATGAAATGGTGGCCTTTCATACCATCTTGATTATTAATTAGAGTAAGGCGAGAGTGGTCTGAGAAATTTGGGTCTCCAACAATGTAGTAAGAGTTTGGGTTAGTAAACAACCAAGCATCATTAATAAGAACTCTATCTAACTTTATGTAGATAGGGTTACAAGGTTGTTGGTTGTGCGAAGTGAAATAGTGCCCAACATAAGAGAGATCATGCAAACCCGAGATGAAAATCATTATATTAAAGTCACCAATCTTGTTGTTGTTGAGCAAAGTACCGCCATCTTCTTCATTTGGGGAACAACAACAATTAAACTCTCCAATGATAGCCCAGGGAAGAGTAATAGTTTTAGAAATTTTTTGGATGTTGTCCCATAGGAACTGCCTTTTCAAATGAGAATTACTATGATAAATCGTGGTAATATCATAGATGGGGGTAGAGGCAATAATAATGGTACCATGGATGAATTGGTTAGTGGTGATCTCAAGGAGGAAATTAATAGCTTTTACATTCCATTTAATCCAGATACGCCCTGGATTATAGTGCTGGAAGTTGTGGCAAGAGGCTTCCATAGGGAACACTTTGTAGTTGGTAAGAAACCATTGATTGGAGAGGTTACTAAGGGATATTTTAGCTTCAAGGATGAAGAGGATGTCAAGGTTGTGTTTTTGGGTTAATTATTTATAGCATAAGACTTTTTCAGGGTTATAAAACCACAAATATTCCAGGCTACAATATTGGGTAAGGTCATTGAAATTTATGGGTGGGGTAGAGTCCTTTTTAGGTTGCTTGCCTCTAGTTTGCTTTTGATTTTGTTGAGAGATTTATTTCATTTTTGTGGTGTCTGATATAGAGGTGGAGGAGGACGAATCTATGAAAGTGGGAATGGTGGGTTGGTGACTACGGGGTGATGTTTGTGGTGGGCTATTTTTGTTAGGATTTGAAAGGTTTGGTGAGTTATTTCTGAATTGGGTTGTAGTGATAAGTTGTTATAGATTCCCTTTTTTTGAAAGGGCTTCAAATTGATTTTTGGTTTTTATTGTGGAAAGGTCTTTAGGAGGGGAGGTAGGGAGAGGAGGCAAAGTTATTTCACCTGAAGGGGAATTTAGATTCGGTATTAGAGGACCCATAGGTGGGTTGGGAAGTAAATGGAGATTAGATGAGGTGGTGTCCAATTTGGGAGGTGGCATTGGTTTGGGGATGGTTAGATGAGGGTGTTGGACCTCGTTCAATAAGAATTAGGATGTTAAGCCTAATTAAATGTCCCAAGGCTAACCAAGAGGGGGGGTGAATTAGTAATTTAAAATTTATACTTATACTCTTGGATTTTTAGAAAACCTTTTTAATTAATAATGCAAGTTAAATTTAAAGTTTAAAAAATAAACTTTTCAATCTGAGTAAATAAATGGCAATGAAATTAAATGTTGAAGAAAAATAAGAAAGAACACACCATATTTATAGTGGTTCGATAAAACCTTGACCTACGTCCACTTCCTGGAGGCACCCTCCAAGTATTGCACTAATACCACAAAGTGACTCTCCTTTTGCCCCCAACGCAAGGTGGAGAAGCCTGTACAAAATCACTTTGACCTTCCCCGGTGCGGCGGAGTAACCGGGTTCTTTGACACGAAAGAGATCTTCTTCTCGCCAAAACTTCCCTCAAGACGACCCTTGAATCCGATGGTACTGAGGTGCAAGTTCGTCGGAGCAACCGTCTGAATATCCCCTCCACACTCCCTTAAAATCCCTCCAAGGATCTTCTCCCTCTCAAACTCCACCATTTCCTCTCTCCTTTTCAAGTTCTCTCTTCTAGTTTTCTCCAAAAGAATGAAGACACAATGACTGTCAAAGATACACTTTGTCATCCTTTTACACTCTCCAAGTGTCGGCAGAGAACCAGACCGATGTTGTTGAACTTCACTTGAGAGCCTTCAAAGGAGATGGGCAGAAACGAAGAGATCTTCTTCTTCAAGTAACCTTGGCAATCCCTCACAAACCCCTCACTTGATCTCTCACTCTTCACTCTTACAATATCTCCCAAACACTCACACTTAATGATCCCTCTGAAGAGAAAACAACTCCAAAGGAACTTGTAATAGTTTTTAGGACTCCTTATATAGAAAGGACATGAAAAACCGTCCAAAAAACTACTAATTTCAAGTTTTTCTGCGCAGTGGATCGTCTCGTACGAACTTGAGTTAGTACGGACGAACTGTACAAAAAACTATCCCGTACGAACCATTTGAGCATCCGTACAAACCAATTTCGTCCTGTGATAAAATAGGTTCATCCCGAGACAAAATAGGTTTGTCCCGGGACGAAATAGGTTCGTCCCGTGACGAAATATTTCGTCCGATACGAACAGTTATATTAAAGGTCGGTTCCGAAAACTGTAGAACATTGCCAGAAACTGCCATAGTCGGTTCCCTTCATCCTGGGACGAAAATATTTCATCCTGGATTATCAGAACTTAAAAACAATATTTTTCTTCAGTTCCTATTCATTCCATTATTCTTACGAGGAGATAACTGACCTGATCGTCCCATACGAACTATCTTCGTCCCGTACGATCAGTACAAAATATTTAAGATCTCCTTAAGTGTGTGTGTGTTTTAATTCACTCAATTTACAATCACTCCCTTTCAAATTTATTTCAAAGAAAAGTACAAGCTTCAAATCATAGAGTATTTCATGATGAATTGATTTTGAAGTCTTCGTTTGTTTGGAGTTCGATTGTCCTGAAATGTTAGTCAACACAAGAGCAAAAACAAATCTTCCAAAAAATGTTAGGAAATAACAACACATAAAATAATAATATTTGGAATCATCAAAACTATACATGTTGCAAGAATGTAAAACATGCAAATAACAACTTTCCTAACAGAGTGGGGGGGGGAGTGGTTAACCGTGGCTTGCGACTGGTGCTTCTACCCCGAGGTCTGGAAGTTGTTTTATAGGGAAGAATGGGGTCTTTAGGACATAGAGAAGGGGGGTGCATGATGGAGCCGTACTGAGAATAGTGTTCCAATTTCCAATCAAATTGGATTCTAGGCGGGGAAGTTTTACATCAACAGAGTAGAAATTTCATCTGGGAGAGTGGAGGTGCTAGTGATTTGCACACAAACTCTAGCAAAGGTTAAACGGTTTTGGTGGCAGTGAGAGCATCGACAACTAGAGGGATTCCAACACAACTAGCAAGTTTAGAGATACCATCCAGTGTCCAGCAAAAGAGGGGAAATTTCATAATTTTGATCCAAAGAAGAATCGATGGGAACTCTTCGCACTTGGGGACAAAATTCAAACTCCACTTTCGAAGGATGAAGGGGTTTTCGAAGAAAAACTAGGGGCCTCCTGTCTAGGCAAGTTCAAAATCTTCAATCACTGTAAATTTCAGGAGGAAGAAACCATCATCCATTGTTAGAAGAGAGAAAGCTCCTTTGAGTTTCCATGTCTTTTTGATAACAGATAGCAAAGCCTCGTAGAATGACCTTTTGCCCACTAAATATCCAACAAGAGAGAGATACCATTCAGGGGCTCCAGCAAGGAATTCATCACTGGTAAATTGGGCTATGAGATTTTGTGTGGGGACAAAAGCTAGGGAATTACAGAACTCCATTTGAAACTTGAGGGGTTAAGGGGGGGAAGGAGTAAGCCAAAACCTAGGGCGACAAAGAAACCCTACCAGAGCTTGCTGAAAATCACTTGATAAAGCTAATGATTTCAAACCTCTGATCCAAAAAATCACTTCTTCTCTTGTTGGTTGGAAGGCGAAAATTCTATCCTTTGTTGGTTGGATTTAATTTCTCAAATTCACCACAAGCAACACGTTGACTTATTGGAATAGAGATTCTATCTTGCCTAAAGGATGTTGCAAACTCATTAACCTTTTGTGCTCTAGATTCCTGTATTTTGGGGAAACTAATCTCAGGAAAATCCACACCATCTCCTGGAAAAACACTTGCATTCCCAAACAAAATGGTGGACTGGGTATCCCATCCATTGACTGCCTTCAGCACAACTTTGCCTGCTCGATGATCAGGAGATTTTTAAATAAAAGGAGCCTTCTTTTTGACTGGTGGAGAGCAAAATATTATTCTTTATGGAACTTGTTGCCTATTAATAGCTTTGCTTATTGGAGCTACCTTTGCAACAAGATTGTTTCTATTAAACATTGCCTTACTTTGTTTGTCCACTATAGTAACAATTTATCCTTCTTATGGGACCCTTGGTGGAATGGAAAATCTGTGGTAGATTTATTGAATGAAAGACTGAAGCTACGGAACTTTACCTATATGTCTAATTGGAAAGTTTCTATGGTTATCAATGATATCAATTGGACATTACCTAATAGTTTTGATGTTTCTACTTCTTTTGTCATTTGTACCATACATATTAACAATTCCTTGGAAAACCACCTTTGGTTGGATGCCTAAAACCCCAAATTTCACACTTTCCAGGAATTTTTATACACCTCTCTTGACAAAGTTTCTTGGCACAAGCTTGTCTAGCATAAAAAAGCTGCTTTAAGATTCTCGAGCTTTGCTTGGATGGCTTTCAAAGGGGGGTCTCAAAACTGCAGAATTTTTAGCTACTCGTGGGATTGCAAGTGGAACTAAATGTCGCTTTTATCTAGAGGAATCTGAAACTACATCCCACATTTTCTTTGAATGTAACTTTACCTTTAACATTATCAAGAATCTCCTTCCCTGGCTGGGAAATATCCTTATGAGACCCAACCTGCATCAAGCTCTTGATAGTGTTATGGACCGAGGGCTCTCTGGTATTCAAATATGTTACTACATTCTTGCTAGCTGTGCTACCGTGTACTTTATATGGAGGGCTAGAAACGATATATTATTTGGCGATATTTTTGATTGCCAAGCCACGATTACTACTAAGATTAAACAAGTTGTTATGACGAAAACTGCAAAGTTGAAGCACACCGAGGATGTTAACTAATTGCTTCACCATTTTCTCGGTTGCTATTTGCCAAATGCTGCCTATATTTTATTTTGAAAGGACGATGATGATTGCTGCCTATGCAGCAGCCCCTTGGACGGTCACTTTGGCAACCAGGATGGTCACTTTGGCAACCAGGGGCAAGGCTTTGGTGTAGTCCCTTCTAGTTCTTGACCCTACAAGAGTTTTTTCACGTTGAAGCCGCCTGAGTCCTTCAAGTTTTGATCTTCATTTTAGTTTCTTTTTGGCTTTGTAATTTTTGAGTCGTTGGCTACTCTTTTTGTTGTTGAGTGCCAGGACTATAGTTTTATTTTTACTCACTTGTAACTTTTCATTTATCAATGATACATGATTTGATCTTAAATTTCCAAAAAAAAAGAAAAAATATAATAATAAAAAATAAAAAATTAAAAGTCTACCCTAACTTTTCGCGCCGAAACCCCAAGTCAAATCAAAAGGTGGGTCCCTCCCACCTTTTTCGCTCTTCCTTTTCTCTTTTTATGCCCTTCCATTCAAATAAAATGAGCACTTACCAGTTACCACAATAGCCTTCACCGTCGCTCAGATTGAGATGGATGCCACAATCGATCATTGCACAAAGTCAGTTGGTAATTTTCTGTTCATCATTTTTCTCAATTTTCTTCCTTATTTTTTTTTTTAATTTTTTTTTGCTATTGTTATATGGATTATTGGGGATCTCAGGAGGGTCATTACTTTGATATGCACTTCGATCTGCAACCAAAGGGAAGGATGTGAAGACATCGAATGAGGAGACGCATAAAAGTTTGGCTACTAGAAGGTTTGGCTATCTTTTATGACTTATTTTCTTTGTTTCATTGATTTAGGTTGATGGAAACTATTATTTATGGGAGCAGAAAAGAGGTCTCTCGGTTGTTTTCTCTAATTTTTTCTTGGAGGACAAGTTGGACATCACTCTACCCCTGATTTTTATTTTTAAGCAGATCGTTTGTTTGTTTAATGAGATCTACTGGGTAAACATCAAATTTTAAAGTTTATCCATGGTGGGATTCTATTGAAAACTTTTTCCTAGACCTAAAATATGTTGGCTACTGGTATGCTTGGTGTTTTTTTATTTCATGTTGTGTTTGCTTTTATTTTTTTATTTCTACTTTTCATAGAACTAAGTACACTAATTATTTAATATATTTATGATTTTTGGAGACTATGATCGGAGGGAAGCAAATGGAAGTTCTGTGGTATCTGCTCTGAGGTCGAACTGGATGCAGAGCCATTAGATAGTTTAAGGAGATCTTAGAGGAAAAGCTAAGTTTGATTGTTGGAGGGTTTTAATGGGAAAATCTGTTATATCCTAAAAAATTATTGGCTAAAGAGGTCAGTGTTTCCTCATCGCAGTTATGATTTATAAATCTTGTATTTGATAGGTTGAGAGCTAAAACCAATGAAAGGTTCATCGCTAAATTTTGGTGGCTATCCGTATGGATTTACCCCAGAAAAATTTAATCACATTCAGATGCAAATATGACCTGTAACAGAAGGATCGAGATTGAAATGAATATCTTGATAGTTGTTTTTGAGCATTAATAAATTTATAGATGAAATGTATAGCTACCCTTTATTTTTGTCATAATGATAGCAGAATTCCTGCACTTGTAACTTTTTATTTTAATTATTACACTCAGCTTAATTTGTTTTTTAACTTGAACAGTGATCCTTATATGTTGTTTTCACTAACCCCCTGATATTTTTATACCTATCATAATCAATATGGGTGCAATTTTTTTATTAATTTGTCTCATATGCACTGAACCTTCAGTAGTTTTCATCAACTTAGTAACGTTTTAAAAATCGGACCGGACCGCCCGATTTAACAGGTTGAACTGGTACCCGGCCGGCCGGCCTGTTCATTTTAACACCAAAATCAACAAAGCAGGGAACCGGATTGAACCGGTCGGACCGTGAAACCGGCGAACCGGAAATCGGACTCGAACCGCCTTGTTAAACTTAGACGCATCTTCAGCCGTTGGATTTCAATCGTGTGGTTTTTGAGAAATAACTAAATAAGTATGTGAAGTAAAACTTTAAAACCTAACTTCTTTTTCTCCTACTCTGTAATGTCGTAACTTCCGAAGCCGCTCCTCTCCTCTGCTCCTCCTCCTTCGTCTCTGTAGCTCCTTTGTTGGTGCTCGGATTTGTCTGTGGCAACTGCAGAAGACAAAGAAGCATAGGAGATTTCGGCTTCAATAATAGGTCATCTTGTTAGTGTTCTAGATATCCCCCTCTCTCTATTTTCTATGTTGAACATTTTTTTTCTAATATTTCAGCTCTTTTTTCATTTTTTGCATTAGTGATTTTCAGCCTTTATTCTTCTACATCTACCTCATATTTGTTGTGATATTTTTGGATATATCTTTCCTTTGATCTGCTCTTAGTTTTGTTATTTCTCTCAGTTTAGAGAATGAGATGCATTGAAGATATTTTTTGGAACATGCGAGAAAGCACAATATGGTGGTTTTTCTTCCACTGATTTGTTTTATTGTTTTCTCACCTAAGTTGATTTATGGAGAAATGAGTAGTATTTTTCGCAATTGCTGTCATGTGGTCAATAGTCGAATTTGTCTACTATTTTATAGAGATGAATAAAATAACTCAGAGGAAACCAGCACTGATGTTCTGTTCCGGCATTAGAAGCGTAGTTGCTAGCTCTAAAACCATCCTTCATCTTCTGTCATTTGGATTAATTAACTTCATCCTTGATTATATGCCTGTGGTGTTTAGAAATATCAGGTTAGAAAAGCTAGTTCATGGTAAAGAATCTGTTTTATTGTTGGATGCAGATTTCTTAAGTAGGAATCAGACATTGAAGCTACAACAATTCACTGCTGATGTATTTTGAAGAGGAAAATTTTGATATATTACTTGTTTATTTTGATATGAAAATGAAATGTATATTGTATAGTGAATGTATTAGATGAAAATTTTTCATTCATTTTATAATTTTTAATAATATTATTATTTATTACGTCATCCGGTTCAAACCGTGAACCTCTCCTTCTTCCTGTTCGTTGTCCGGTCCGGTTTTCAAAACCTTGGTAATAAGTATATAAATTATTTAATTTTATATTTGCCAAGGCAAAAGGACATATAGGCGCCAATATTCGGACTTGAGGAAGAATGAGCATGAAATAAAATGGTGCTCAATGTTTATTGATATAGGTTATTTTTTATTTGCTCTGTAAATTTTAAAAAAGCTGCTTATGATCCCGTATGCTATTGGAAACTTGCATTCAAGAACATTTGTCAGATTTATTGGCTAAAATGATTACTCTTGTGATTAAACTAGGTTGAGGACTGCACCAAATTTGGCCAAGAGCATGAGCGAAGTCTATCTTTCTAGGAAAGAAAAGTATGCGAAGCCTCCAAAGAGGATCTCAAACCTTATAAAGTCTACTAATAGCAGCCCTCATTCCATCTCTGTTGGAATCCTCACACCACTATCTGAAAATCAAAGAAATAGATTGAATAATCAGTTGAATTTTTACACACCTATGTCTGATGCATCGAAATATAGCTACAGGAAAAGGTTCACTGTGTTATCTTCAGCTTCCTATTGGTTATCACAGATTAAACTTTCTGAGTCGGCTTCAAAGCACTCAGTTTCGATAGGTTTTTTCATGCTTTCCCTTGAGTCAGGAGTTGAGGTATGGTTGTGTTGATTTTATTCTTTCAGAACATTCATAATTAGTTGGGCTGGAATGTCATGATTGATAACATATTTGGATTACTTTTTAGTTATCATGGATGTAGTCTGATAAAAAACAACATCAAACATGCATCTAAAGCCGAAGTATTTTTTATCACCTTTTTTAATTTGATTTTCTCATTTCTTGAAATAGCCTCTGCATCGAATTCGTGAAGAACTAAGGTCATATGTCCTAAAGTACAACCTTCTAGATGGACTAGAAAACATCACAATGGATATGTTCAATACTTACAAGATACAAGATCTTAAGAAGCCTCAGATTGTGGAGAATGATTCTCAATTACCAGATCATGTAGCCTTAAACTTGGGTGGGGTTCATAAGAACACTACAAATCTTCATACGGCTCACTGAAGACTTTCTATCTTGCTGTTCCTGTTACAGTATATCAAGCTCTTCATGTCAATAGTTATCAAAATATTGTGTGCGTAAGATTTTTTTTTCTGTCATACACTTTTCTATTGTGATGTTGAAAAAGACTTTTTTTTTCTGATGATTTTCTTGTCAAGCTGAAAGATTTTTGCTATGTTGAAGAATTATTGATATCATCAATGGGTGTGCTGTTCTCTTCAAATTAGTTGGCTTCTCAAAGGTTGTTGCGTTTTATGCAACACAGTCTTGTTGTCTTTAAATTAGTTGGCTTCTCAAAGGTTGTTGCATTTTTAAGTAGATTCTTTTTTATTTAAATTAGTTAGGAAAATTGATGAATTTTAAATTAGAATTAATAAAAATTTATTCAAAATTGTGAAAGGATTTACATCCCAATGATTAGAGAAAATTATTTCTTCAAGATAATAAATTTAAGCCATGCTTTCCATTGTTCATTATTTTTGTGAAAAATAAAATTAACATATATAATCATAAAAAATATAAATTCATTGAAAAAGCAAAAATAATTTGTATTTGAATTTTATGATTAATGTATATTGTATTTTTTCATTCATTATTTATTGAAAAGGTTTGTATATATTTTTATGGTTTGACTACTTGAAAGATTATCATCTTGTTTAACTATCATATGATTCAATGTTTTCTTATAGGATAGTTAACATTGTTCCAGAACTAATCTCTCATATTATACACTTATTAGTACAACAAATGTAGTGGTAGCTTCAGTCAATGAAGCTTTAGTCATTTTGTTCTACATGATTTAGCTAAAACTTGGAGATATACTAGTCTACTACTAAGTGGTATAGTCTTGCTCCATCTCAAAAGATCACAGCTAGAGTGGAAATGTAACAACAATTTAACTTTATAAAGTGGGAATGCAAGCAATTTGTAAATATTAAATTGATTAGTAATTAAGATTTTTTCTCTTTTGGTTATATTGTATATTGAAATCAAAACTGGTAACTTGATCTTACCTCTTATGATTATCTTTGGATCCCATAGAGTATATAAGATTTATCCTTGGATTTAGCTTTATAGAAGTTGTATGATCAGATGTAACCAATATACTAAAATTTTTTTACTCATAATACATAATTGACAAGCTTATGTGCTCATCAAGTAATTTCACCATGCAAAAGTTCTCCATGAAAGAAATGAAGTAACTTTGAATGTAGAGATTAAATTTTAATTAGAAATACCACAAACATTGTTCTAAAAGATTCCTAGTTTAAAACCTTCCTTTAATCGTTACTGCACCTTGTCATCATAGTCTTATCTAAACCCACCTTCCACCCTTGCATATTTCAAGCTACATAGATTTCGCCTCATAAATGCTTTCTTTGTATAAGATGACAATAGTAATTATTTTTTTGGTTTTGTTGTTAGAGTGAGTTTTGTATCACTGTTGTGATCTAATTGATGGATGGATGGTTCTCCTAAGATGCTTAGGATAGTAAAGCTATGTTTGGTGATGTTTAAATTTTAGTTGAATCAGGGTTATGAAGGAGATAGTGGTTGACTAGCCCAATTTCAATAACAAATCAAGATTTGGAGCTTAGATTCTAACCCTTATAACTTCCTCTCTAGAACTCAAAATGACTTGAAATAGAAACCAAATTATTGGTTAAGCAGTCTAGTTATCATGTGGAGAATTTCATGATATTTGGTGAATGTTTATAATTTTCCTTATATTTTTTTCATTCTAGTATGATATTTTCCTTTTATTTTATTATTATTTATTTATTTCTTTATTTTTTATGATATTTCCTTTTTTTATGATATTTTCCTTTTATTTATTTATAAGTGACATAGGGTTTCTAGTGCTTTGAAATTTAGCGAATAAGAATCCTAAATTAATGCATGGAGATCAAAGTTTAGGGTGTCTACTACGAATTTGAAGTTTTTTGAGGAGTTTAAGTCACTCAATTGAAGATAATTTAAATTATGTTAGTTTTAACCTTCTTTAGTCTATTCTTGCAAAAAAACAAAAATCCTCTAATGATGGGTTAAAATGCTACAAAAAATAGGATTATAATTTTTTGAAGTGGGGAATTACTTATAGTTCAAAGAATAAAAGAAAAAGAATCAGGAAATAAATCATGATAAATCCTATCGCTTACCAAAATAATAGTCATAGGAAGTTTCTCCTAACCCTCCATGCAACTTGTTTGAGCTCACCATATCTTTTGGGGGTCCATTTGTTAGTCTCATTTTTAAATGATGTGTTAATCCTTTAATCCTTATCATCCTTAGTGCTTAGGTATTCCTATCTTACTATGAACATAACCTAGAGGACTTTAAGGGAAAAATCCAAGGACTTATCATTACTAAACTTAGATGGCTTAGGCATTTCCTAAACCACTTTCCAAGAGAACCAGGAAGTATCCACGACCATTCCAAGTCCTTATTCAAGATTAAACCTACGTTAAACCTAACCTTTGCACATTTATAATCAATCTTGAAAGTGATTTGATCCACCATTTATAGCCATGGCCAAACCTTGGTTAACCAAGTTTGACCATGAATCTCTTAAAAATCCTAAAAATACCTAACTGTTCTTTCTTAGGTTAGACAAAGCCCTAAACCCTAGGGTTGTGACCTAAGACCTCTGAATAATTCCATAATCATGTTGAAACCTAATGGAGCCCATTTTGGGCCATGGCTAACCATGATTGGCCCATTCAACCTTTATTGATCCATTTGAACCATAAAACATATTTCATGAATTAAACCTTAAATCTCCCACAACATAGACTTAAACATCTGCCTCCAAGAGCCTCCTAATGTAAATTTGAGCGTGCTTCAATATGGTAATGACTATGAAGAAGCACTTTTTGATCTAATCCTTCCCAATAGTCGATCCATAATGAAGAAGTGTTCCTTGTAATACAACACTACATTGAGGTATAACCCAAACCAGAGCTCACTAGAATAAGGGACTAGGACATTATGAGGAGAATGATCAATCCACATCTATTTAGCTGTTCGATTGGTCCGTCTACTTCCATAGATCCTACTGGATAGATTTGATAGGGTTTTGTAGAGTAGAATGCATGGTTCAAGTCATTATAGGAGCTTGAAGATGAAATCATGGTTGTTTATTCCTTTAAAATTTATGGTATGGTTCTAATTTTACAAGACATAATTATATACTACCACCCTCTATTTTGATTCCTTAAATCTTAACTGTTGATTTCAGATTGAACAACTAGGAGTGATGATAGATGTCATTATAGTCTGTAGTTTCAAATAACCTATCAGCTGTTGCCATTTGGAAAGTGTTGACCAGAAATCATTCTCCACTTCTCCCTACAGTAGCAACTAACTACTGACAGCTTTTCCTCTCTGCAGCAGCCTCCATTGCTTTTGCTTTATGTAACAACACAAGGTAGTTTAGACATTAGTCATTTACTTATATGTGTATTTAAATCAACTCTTGCTACAGTAATAAAATCAATCAAGTTCCATCCAATACCGAGTCATCTTCATCCTCTAGCCCTCGTCTGTGATTTGCATTTGTGCTGTGTCTCCACCTCTTCATGGTATCAGAGCGAATCACCTAGCGGCTTCTCCATCCGTCTGAAATGGGTGACTCTACTCCTGTCTCCGCTGCCTCTACTCCCCAACCAACTCAACATGAGAACCCGAGCAGCACAGACATTCACATACCTCCCACCCTCAAATTTCTACTCTCTAACATCAAGAATGTTATAAATGTTCAACTTCTTCCAGACAACTACCCAACTTGGCGATCAGCTATCCAAAAGTTGTACGCTGCCAACAGCTTCTCCTAGTACTTAGATGGAACACAGCCATGCACTCCTAAACACCTGCTAACTGCCACCAGTCAACTCATTTTGAATCCCCATTTCTTCTTGGTCGTTGATAGATCAAGATCTATTCGTTTCCTTGTTCTCCACAATATCTACATCTATTCTTCCCTACGTGTTGAACCTCGACACCACAGCATCCATTTGGAAGACGCTCGAGCAGCGTTTCTTCTCCACGAATCGGTCTAGAGTGATTCAGTTGAAAAATGAACTACACTCATTGTCTATGCAAAACAAAACAATGACCGAATATCTTGCTTCCGTGAAAACTCTTGTCGATAACATTAACGCCGCCGGAGGATCTGTCGGCAGCGAAGATGTCTTACGCTACATTCTGAACGGCTTGCCTCCTACCTACCAATCCTTCAAGACATACATTCGATCCTCCCTTCATCCCATCAGTTTAGACAACTTGTACTCACTGCTTCGCAGCAAAGAGGTGCACCAAACAACTAATGTTGTTAAAGAGTTGTCACTGGCTGCAGCACCTTCTACCACCGATCCAACACTTGCTCTGTTTTGGACCAGAGGTCGAGGACGAGGACGATTCAATAACTATAGAGGCCGTGGCCGCGGAAATAGTTCAAATCGCCCTCCTCATTCACCCCGTTTTGATGGACATTGTAAAATTTGCGGCAAACCTGGACACTCTGCTGTCCAATGTTGGCACAGAGGAAATTTTAAGTACTCTTCTCCCGGCTCTTCATCGTATGTTGCACTACTTGCCAACAATTCAACTACAGATTCTGCACCTTGGTATCTAGACAGCGGTGCAACTGCTCACTTGTCACCCGATCCGCTGCCTTTCCAACAACCTTACACTGGTAAAGAACAAGTGCTGGTCGGCAATGGTACTCCTCTCCCCATTCAACACTTTGGTAATGGCCTTCTACCCACTCCATCTCGTAAGCTTTCACTTAATTCCTTACTTCACGTTCCCCATCTAACTCACCGTCTTCTATCTATTTCAAAACTTACAAATGACAACAACTGATCCGTTTTATTTGACAAATCTGGTTTTGTTCTCAAGGATCGGAAGACCAACAAAACGCTTCTCTGAGGGCCTTGACATAACGGTCTCTACCCCATTCCCCTCATTCCAGCTCCTATCACTCATGTTGCAGCCATAGCTATCACAACCTCTCCCGTCCACAAATCTACTGCTACCATTTGGCACAGGCGCTTGCGTCATCTACACTTCAAAGTCCTCCAGACGCTACTCAAACAGTTTTCTCTTAATTCTACAATTTCTTCCTCTAAGCATTGTAATTCCTGTGAATTAGCTAAGAGTCACAGGCTTCCTTTCTCCCCCTCCAACCATGTATCTAGCTTTCATTTACAATTACTGCATTTAGATGTTTGGGGACCTTCCCCGGTGCTCTCATATGATGGTTACCGTTATTATCTTATCATAGTTGATGATTTTTCCAAATACTCTTGGCTGTTTCTACTTAAATTAAAGTCTCAAGTTCCTCTTCTATTAATAAGAATTATAAAATTTCTTGAAAAACAACTAAGCTTCCCTTATCACCCGCTCCGACAATGGTGGCAAGTTCGTAAATTCCACTCTTCACACCTTCTTCGCTCAAACCGGTATAGCACACCAGTTAACCTGCCCTCATACTCCTCAACAGAACGGCATTTCCGAGTGGAAACACCGTCATCTTGTCGATACAACCCGTACCCTCCTCATCGACGCTCATTTACCTTCTCATTTCTGGACCGAGGCAATTCACACAGCTCTCTACCTTATCAACAGACTACCCTCTTCCCATTATCCTAAAAAAATCACCATACGAACTCCTACACGATCGTCAGCCGAACTATCATCACTTAAAAATCTTCGGCTGTCGTTGTTATCCATGGCTTCGTCCTTACACCCCACATAAACTATATCCCTGCTCTATTTCCTGCCTGTTCTTCGGCTATACCAATCAACAAAACGGTTACAAGTGTTATGATCCTACAACAGGCAAAATCTACATTTCACGTCATGTTACTTTCCACGAACTATCTTCTACCTCCCATATAATTCCCGTCCCTACAGCTTCAACTACTTCTAATACAACAAACATACCTCCTTTTCCTCCTATTAATCCCAAACCTTCATCTAACACAACCAATTCAACTCCTTCTCTAGCCCATTCCCCTGTTTCTCCACCAAAAACAGATAGAACAGTTCCTACTTCATCAATCTCTCCTTCCTCCTTACCACCAACTGCTCCTAATACTTCAACCAAACTCTCCACCTCCTCTCCCACACCGCCACATCATCCAATGATCACAAGATTTCAAACCGGTTCTCTCAAACCCCGTCAAATCCTTGATCTCCAACACTCAATAGATTCCACACTCACTCCTACATCATATACCACTGCTTCCAAATCTCCTCACTGGCGAAATGCCATGTCAGTCGAATTTAATGCTCTCCAAGCTCAATCCACCTGGTCTCTAGTCCCTCCACCCTCTGATCAGCAAATCATCGGCTGCAAATGGATTTTTAAATTAAAGCGCCTTGCCGATGGTTCCATCGCCCGTCACAAAGCTCGGCTTGTCGCACAGGGCTATAAACAAGAATACGGCATTGATTACCTAGATACCTTCAGTCCCGTCGTTAAATTTCCTACAATTCGTCTCTTCCTTACTGTTTCTCTACATCACAACTGGTAAATATTTCAGCTCGATGTTGTCAATGCCTTCCTCCACGACATCATTGATAAAACCATCTACATGGCTCAACCCCCTGGCTTCACTGATCGTCAATTTCCCAATCATGTGTGTCTTCTACACAAAGCACTCTACGGACTAAAACAATCCCCGCGCCTTTGGTTTGCCACCTTGAACACCTACCTAACCACCCAAAACTTTCACGTCAGCAGCGCTGATCCCTCTTTCTTCATTCTTTCTAAACCCGACATCATTGTCTACATCCTCATCTATGTTGATGACATTCTCATTATCGGAAATGACTCTTCGTTTATTTCCTCCCTTCTCACAAATCTTCATACAAAATTTCAAATACGAAATTTGGGACCCTTTCCCGCTTTCTCGGAATTGACTTCACCCGAAACTCTACCGGCTTTCATCTCTCTCAACAATCTTACATTAAAGAACTCTTACTAACTGCCTCTATGACAAACTGTAAACCTCTAAGCACACCACTACCCACTAAGCTTCCAACAGACTGTTCTCTACAATCCCCATTTACCCAACCAGCACTTTTTCGCCAGTTAGTAGGTTGTCTACAATACATGTCCTCCATCCGACCGGACATTGCATTCGCTGTAAACAAGATCTGCCAACATATGCATACGCCTTTACTACTTCACTTCCAACTGCTCAAACGAGTACTCAGATACTTGGCAAGCACCATTAACTATAGTCTGTTCATTCCTAAAACAGACTTTGTGCTCACAGCCTTCTCAGACTCCGATTGGGCCGGTGACTGTGCCGATCGGAAATCTACCACTGGTTATTGTATCTTCCGGCAAATCGTTACTTGCTTGGTCTGTTAAGAAACAAACTACCGTCGCACGATCCTCCACCGAAGCGGAATACCGCTCCCTAGCTGCCGCCGTTGCCGAAGTAATCTGGATCCGACGTCTCTGTAATGACTTCAACATACAACTACAGACGACACCCGTTTTCTGTGACAACATATCCGCTCTCTCCATTGCTCGTAATCCCATTTTCCATGCCAGAACCAAACATATCGAAATCGATCACCATTTTGTCAGAAATTATCCACTCCACTGCAGACATGTCACATTGCCACTGACGATCAGATTGCTGATATATTCACCAAGGCTTTGCCTGTCTCCAAGTATTAGTATCTCTAATCCAAGGTAATGGTCATTTCGCCTGTCACTGTTGAGCAGAAATCATTCTCCACTTCTCCCTGCAGCAGCAACTAACTGCTTACAACTTTTCCTCTCTACACCAGCCTCTATTGCTTTTGCTTTATGTAACTACTCAGGGTAGTTTAGACATTAGTCATTTTCTTATATGTGTATTTAAATCAACTCTTGATACGGTAATCAAATCATCAAGTTTCATCCAATACCGAGTCGTCTTCATCCTCTATCTCTCGTCTGTGATTCGCGTTTGTGCTGTGTCTCGACCTCTTCAGAAAGCATGGGTATAATATATGGATTTAATTATATTTAGTTGTCAAAACATTAAAGTTACATATCTATTGATCCAGTGGACCAATTGATGTGATTAAAACCTCTATGAATTTATTTTAATGAGTCCTATCCATTAAATTTGTTGTAAAAATAGTTCAATAATGTATTATCATGTAGATTGAATATAGTGTATTTTTTGTTTGGTCTAATTTACTAGATTAGACACATTAGATTGGCTTCAAACATAACTTGATGAAATCTTAGAGAATTCTTAGTATCTATTAATAATAAATTTTATACTCTTTTATTATCTTAAAAATTTGTGAAAATATGGTGTTTTATTTGATATGGTGCATAAAATATCTAGGAAAAAAGAGAAAAATTTACAAGAGTTAAACGAGCAGTGCACCACTCCAACTACCAGTGTCGTTGATTCTATAATGCCTCAAAATCAGATCAACATATCTTGAATTTATTATTTATATTTTCTAAAATCTAAATTATTTGTTTAAAAGGCTAAAGGAATTTTATTTTCAGTTTAAATTTTAATGATTTACTGCTTTATGTTTTATTAAAATGTTTTAAATATTCAACTTATTTTTGTTTTAAGTTTTAAAGAACCTTAATAATTAATTACTCCAAAGTTAGGTTTAAACTTATTAATTAACAAGTAATAAGGCTCATAATTGTAATTATTTGTTCCCCCACAAAGGGATAGAGCAATTGCATAGAGTCATTTCATTTTAATTAAGTATTTTCTTTGATGATTTAGTTAATTTTATTTTAAAAAGTCATATTAATTAATAATTTTAAAGTGCTTAAATTCATTAATTGACAAGTTATAGGGTTTCAAAAGAAATATATATTCTCTCCCCCCCCCCCCCCCCCCCCCCCCCCCCCCCCCCCCCTCCCCCGGGATAAATCAAGCACATATAACCTTTAATTTATTAATGATTTAATTAATCATTTAAGTTTAAGGAATGTTTTTAGTCAATTATCTTACATTTTATTTGATTTACTATTTTATTTTATTTTATTTGAATCATTTATATTTCCTTTTTTTATTTTATTTGAACTTGATTTAATTTTTTTATTAAATTATTTTATTTATTAATTTTTTAATTATTTAACTAATTTATTTTAATTCGCTTATTTAATCCTTTATGTTTATGAATTTTATTTTATTTTTGTTTATACCTATTCATTTATTATTTACACTAGTTTTATTCTTGTACTTTACTATTAGTTAATGGCTTTGACCAACATTTAATTTTAAATTTGTTTAAGATTTTGTAGGTTTACTATGTAAATAAATTATACATTTTATTTAGAGTGAATGGAATTTAGTTTTTTTTTTTGGTAGAATTTTTATTTAGTTAGTTATGATGTTTAAAAATTAGTCAAATTAATGAATTATTTAATTTAATTAGTAAAGTGGTTTTGATTTTTGCATCAAAGTAACTTCAATCAACTTGAGATCATCACCAGAGGTCATGGGTGGCCTAAATTGATGATTGCAAGAGTTTAAAATTATTTTGCTAATAATTTATATTTTAAAATATTTTATTTATTAAATTTTATTTAATTTTTAATTAACTTTTATCTTAGTGTTTAATGTTAGGGATTTAATTTTTTCCATAAATTGTTATTGATTTAGATTCTAATGTAATTTATTTTAGATTTGTTTTATTTAAATTGAACTTTTAATGAGTTATTAAAATTTCAAGATGATTCGTGCATAGTAAATTCAAGGTTTGCTATTTGACAAAATAAATAAACTTCAAATGGCTTGAAATTTAAACGCTAAGTCACTCATGACCTAAGGTTTGAACTCTAGCAATTAGGCCCCATCAAAGCCTTCCTAAGAATTTTTTATAAATTTCCAAAATAAATTCATTTATACTTTAAAAATTTTATTTTAGGTTGCCTAGACCAGAGCTTAGCATAAAATTCGTGGCTAATTAGCCCTTGAACACTAATCTATCATACAATAAATGCAATCCTGTAGTTAATCTATGGACTTGCATTTATGGAATTTTTAATTTCAAGGTTATTTTTTTCATCAAAGAAGTTCAGAATTCTAATTGAAGCCATTCCTAAGTTTAAAAAGGGATTAATAATTTTTGACATGTGCTAAGCATCTCCTAAAACTATCCATATCAATTTTGAGCTAAAGATGAATTATATTTAATTAATAATTTAAAATAAAATAAATACTAGACTATTTATGAAATTATTTTTAAATCATTGAATCATATTAAATCCATACCATAAGGCTTTTAAAGCACTCTTCAGAATTGCAAGTGGATGCACAATCACTTATTTGACTTAATCTAGTTCGTCGATCTAATTTAAATTAAATTAATGAACACGATTTCATAATTAACCTCCCACATATTTCCTTTGTTGATGACTAATTTTGGCATGATCTGAGAGATCAACATGGTGGATCTTCACTAAACTAATCGTAGAGCATCATCCATAAGTGAACTTTCAATCCACAGCTAGATGGTATTATATTGCATGTTCACTTCACACTTGACTGACTCTACTGAAAATGAGGTTTGGGATCAAATTTTACTTGGATTCATATAGTAATTGAGCTAGAATTTGCTTGAGTTACGCTTCACTGGTCCTTAAGGATAAATTCCTTCATATTATAGAGGTGATTCCACCCGAGGCTACCAATTCTATTTGGGATGGTCAAATGGGAGAAAAGCAACTCATCCAAGTAGTTTGAGGGCACATGGTCAATTGTTGAATATATTAACATTGGACCCATGTGATTGGAGGCTATTTTCTTTATTTTTTGAACACCTTGGGCCACCAATCATCTTGAACTGATTGGGCCAAGTGTTTGGAAGTCTCTTAAAGGAAATATAAAAGTTTAAATAGCATTGTATTGTTTAGGTTTAGAAATGGTCAAATAGGATGTTATTTTTAATCATTTGGGTTAGCTCAATTTTTTGACCTAGGTCAGTCTATGGGATGGGCTTGCTATGGTGGATATAAGGGACCTATAGGCTTTTGCATATATTGATCAAGT
>CM033697.1:30161239-30171239 GCA_019514585.1 Dendrobium officinale | reverse complement strand
ATAATTAAAAATTATTTTGAGTAATATTTGTTTAGTAATTTCAATAATACTGAAATATTTACTTTATTTTTAAATGAAAATATATAAATCATTTTTGGCTGGAATTTGGCAAAGGAGTTTTAGAGACTAAGGTTGATCTCCTATAATTTTCCTAAGCCTATTTGATGCAATCTCAATTGGTTTATAAATTTATAAAAATCTAAGTCAAAATTTGACTTAGATTATTGGAAGTTTATAAATCATCCAAATACCCAATCATGGCATGCTAGGGTTCTATGGAGTCAGTATAAAGTCTTCCTTTCACTGAGAATAGGTTTAGAATTTCATCATGTATAGCATAGTTAAAATTTACCTTCAATACCATGCTTAATCTAGTTTAATCAACTAATAAACTATACATGATCACTATGTCAAATTAGGTTGATTCTTGATTTAGGGATATTGATGTGTATATGCAAGTATATATATATGTCTCAAAATCACCTCATTCTAATTTGATGCATCTATTCCTCTATAGTAAATTATTTAAGGTTATAGGTCATTAAATAACCTGTAACTATAATAATTCACTATAATCCTGTCATAGAACATTAGGAGTACTTTTATTGTTCATTGTTTGTGTTGATTTGATTGTAATTATTGTCCAAGGGTTAAAAGAACATTGATTTGCTTACCTACAACTCAGTGACATTTAGGGACAATAATTAAGGGCTTGGTCTTAGTCAACTTAGAATAATCTAGGAAGAACTACACACATCCCTTTTGGGATGAAACTCAAACATATAAAACTAGTGTCACAACCCCTTGATTTAATACATCTCATTTGGACATTAATTGATCTTATAATAACTAGTAGATTTAAGAGATCCTTCATTAAGGATCTTTTTCTTTTGTTTGAATAAATTCAAATAAATCATATAAAATACATGAAAATCTAAATCAATTTCAATCAACTCTAATCAACCTTAAAACAAGCTTACAATCCTTCAAAAAATCAAAACTCAAGACTTAAATCTAACTCAAACTAAATCAATCCTTAATTAAGACATTAAAACTTCCAAAAAAAGTAATAAATCAAGATTAAATCCAAAAAATACAAATGATACCTCTAACTCACCAGTTTTGAATCCTTAACCAATGAAAATTAAAACATAATCAATTTGGCAGTAAATCAAAGCTTAGTTTAATTTTAAATGAAATTCATTATTTGATTGATTTAATTAATTAATAATAATTAAAAATTCCAATAAATTCCCAAACACTTGGGAATCTCTCCTTTGGTCACCCCTGACCTTTGGAGCTAATTTCAAGAGGTTGGGAACTCATTTGAAGAAAAACCATAAAGAACCCCTTTATTAAACAATTTCAAAAATTCATTAAATACTTCAAACTTCAAAATTTTATAACTAATTCAAGAAAAATCCAAATCAATCAAACTCAGTTGCATTCAACTCATAATAATGTCTAATATTTATTAAAAATATTAAAATTCCAGAAAATTATTAAATCTAAAAAGTGAACATATCGGTCAACTTTATGTCAAAATTAGTTCAAAACTTCAAACCTTCATAAATAAATTCAGAAAAATCCAATTTCAGCATACTTACCTTCAAATTGATTTTCTTAAGGTCTAATATTTTAATAAAATACTAACTTTTTAGAATTTAATCTTAAATAAAAAGTCAATTTTGGACCCCTTAATTAAATGATTAAAATATTCCAAAAATTCATAAAAAACTCAAAATTGTTTTAAAACTCTAGAAATGTTCAACCAACTATTAAAATCAACCCTAACGTCAAATTCAAATCATTAAACTTTCAATAAATAATTCAAAGTTCTAAATATTATAATAAAATTCATTAAAAATTAAACTAAACTCTAATTCATCTAAACTAAATTAATTTGATGATTTGATTGCTTAAATTTTTTTTTTTAGTCAATCAAATTAGATTATTAATTTAAGATTAAATGAATTAAGGCTTTTATGCCTAAAGCTCAATTCCTTTTGGAGGGCTTTAGGCATTTTTTATTTAAAAAGGCCTTTAATATACTTAAATAAATAAAAGATCTCCCATGTGTTGTGCAAGACTCCTTTTAGGAAGGCACTAATACATTTGGATTTGGAGATCTTTAAACAAATATAATAATATACCGACCTTATGTGACATACACGAGTCCTTAGGGAAGGTGTGTCACATTACATTTATAAGGTCCCTTTTCTCTCTCTAATAAAATTTTGAGGATTCTTAAAATGAGCACTTATCTTCTTTATAAGACAAGTGTGCATTTTGAAAGTCCTAGGACTTATAAATTGATAACTTCCTGCACTTAGGGAGTTATCAATCTATAAGTTCTTCAAAACTAAATCAAATAACTCTAACTTCTAAAATTGGAATAATTAAAATTCAAATACACTCTACTTAAACTTTAATCAAATTCACATTTGTCCTGTAATAAATCAATGCTAATAATACATGTAATTTGAATAATAATTCCTATAGGACCTATCCAAGCCACACGACCTCTTTCACACACTTAGATGCTTGCTAGGACTACCCACTTTAGCCTAGGCTAGGTCGGTGGTTTGTTGTTATCTTGTTTGTGGGTGTCTTGCCTAGAGGGAACCTACGTGTATTTACTTACTTTTCTATACTGCATAGCATGCATATCTACTTTTCTATCAGTGCACCGGAGAGCGGAGTGGTCGTATACTTTACTTTTCTGTATTTATAACTGTACACAACGCACTCATAGCATGCATAACTACATAACTGCTTTACTTTCCTGTACTTTACTTACATGCAAAGTAGAATGTCCCTAGGGATTGATATACTTGTAAAGAGAAATATAAAGCTTTATTTTCCTAGATCTGTTGTATATAGATTGAGTCTGTAAAGTGTCTTGAGTCTGTAAAAGAATTAAAGATAACTGCTTATACATACAAATGGGGATCCAAAAAGTAATACCCTCCCCTAGGAGGATGTTCCTTTTTGGAATTCCATAGAAGACTCAGAGCCTGAAGACCATAAGCAGTTGCATTTAGTTCTACTCTCTTATAGCCTTAAAACCTAGGTTTGTTGTCGGTGGGGCCTGACCACCTTTACTTTATTGCAGCCCCTGGGATGTAACATGTAAATTTTATATTAATAAAATCAGCTCTCTTTTATATATAATTGTTTCATACATCATTAACATTCGTGTAGATTTTTAGTTTTTGTAAGCATATTTCTATTGCATTTGATTTAAATTATTTAACCACTCCTTGATTCCTACGATAGAGCCATCTTAAATCTTGCATCATCGGCGAATTGTTGTGATTAGGATTGTTAGCTGGCAGCCCACTCTAGGCAGGTGGTAAGTTTAGAATGTATACACTCTCTCTCTCTCTGCACATCCTTTCTAATTAATTCTAATTCTTCAAAATTCACTGTCAAAGTTTATAATCTAAAGCCTGAGCATGAAAATTTAAATTGTCCCAAATATTTGATTAAATTTATATATAATTTTGGAATTAATTAGTCTTCATTTAAATCGAGAGTATTCTCTTAGGAGATATAATTAACTATAAGGGCTTGCCCCTATAGAGAGTCTAGATCCTAGAATAATTTAAACCCCATCTTAGTTTCCTTTCTGAGGTGGGGGAAAGATCTGTGAACGTGGATTAAGTGCTTTATCTATATTTTAAAATTTATTTCTATAATAAAAGAATAGGTGGATGATTGATTTGCTCTCACAGGCGGGTCAAATATCTTCTATATTTGATAATGGAAATAAATTCATAATTAATTAGTATAATTAGGCCGATAGGATAATATGCGAATCTATCTTCGGGATAATTTATATATTCCCTATGTTGCACCTGATTAGAAGAATTAATTATACTTTTCTTTCTCTAAAATCAATAGAAGGATATTAGTCTTCCCTTCGGGGCGGTATAACATCCGACTATTTAGATTTAATTGAAAGAAACCATTAAAATACAAATAAAGCAAATCATGTGAGAACTATCTATTTTTGTATATACTACTTATTTATTTATTTATAAAAATTAGGACATGTAGTATTTTAAAATTAATTGAAAGAAAGTAAATATATTTTCTCACATGAGTGAGAAAGAGAGAGAGAGAGAGAGAGAGAGAGCTGAATATCTGCATTTGCATTAAAATGAAGTAAAATCTAATTACAAGTAACTCTCATGTAAAAACTAAACCCTATCACTCTCCTCCCTCAACATAGACAACAATGTTGGGGGGAACCCATCATTCACATCATTAAAAGAAAAATTACCTAGCAATGCAAGATGGGCACAGTAATCAACAGGACGATTACTGTCCCGAGAAATATAACGGAATAGAGCTTGTTTAAATTCCATAAGGAAAGAGAGATCCGGGCCATCCACCTTAGAATGGAAAGAGTTCTGATGATCATTCAAGCTTTGCATCCACCGTATAGCATTTAGACAGTCCCCTTCAATAATAATTCCTTCCATATCAAACATCCAATCATGCAGCACCACCCGAATAGTAGCAGCAGCCATGACTTCAGCATATAGTGCATTCCAGTGTTCCATTCTTCTTCCAGTCGCAACAATGAGCGATCCCACATGATTCCGCACCACAATGCCCAACCCAACCAGGTTAGAAGGCATCACCGAGGCATCAAAATTGAATTTAAGCCAACCTGGAGGGGGAGGGCACCAAAACTTATGAGACGGCAGCCCGAGAGGCTGATTGGTACCCCATTGCTCTAGTATTGGCCACTTAAAAGGCTTCGGTAATAAAGAAAGAATCGCTGCAGCAATCACAGTAGGAGATCTACACATACGCCGATGTTTCTTATCATTTCTAGCTCGCCACACCTGATACACCATATAACAGTAGATACGGCCCATCACCCGATTTTTCTCAGCACAAGTAGAGAAAAACAAAATCAACTCCTGAAAAGAATTCATCATAGGCAGCATGATTCCCCATTTAGCCAGGATCACAATCACATCTTTCAGCTTAATACAATGCACAGTACAATGATCCAGGTTTTCTTCCACATTACACATCCATGGACATAGAGCATTATCCCCCAACCTCCTGCGGAAAAGCCAAGATGCCGTAGGAATCGCATCCTTCATCACTCTCCACCAGAAGAACCTCTCCCGTGGATGTAATTTCAAATTGTACAGCCAGCCTACATTGTTCTCCTCCACCCAAAAGTTAATTCTATAGGCCATAGCAGCAACTGTCATGTCCCTTCTATCATGAATAAGCTCAGGGCAATCACCATGGGAATCATTACCAACATCAATAGCTAAAATACGTTCAGCCATAATAGCTCCAAAACACCTCTTGATCAGCTCCTCGTTCCACTGAAAAGAATTGTTCAGTAAGTCACCCACATAAAAATTCTCTACCTCTTCCACATTCATAAATGTGGGCCATTTATCCAATACACGATCCATGATCCAGACATCCTGAAAGACATCAATACTCATACCATTACCAATATTCCATCTCAAGATAGGCCTGAGAGCACTAGCCCCATCCTGAATAATCTTCCAGGTAGCAGAAGACATCTTCCCCAGAGAAGTATCCCAAAGCTTCATCTCATATTTGACCATTAAAACTTTGTAAAGAACCGAATCAGGATGCTGTTGCAGATCCCAAACAATCCGAGCACGAAGAGCAGACTTCCAGATAATAAGATCATGGAACCCCAGACCACCTTGAATTCTCGGTTTACAGAGCTCATTCCATCCTACATAATGCATACCCCTGCTGTTGGAGTCTTTCTGCCATAAAAAACGCCTCCCCAGCCTCTCAATAAAATGTAGAACTCCATTAGGAACGACTGAGTGAGTCATCATATACATAGGTATAGATAATAAGGAAGTATTAATCAGCAAGGCTCTTCCCGCAAAAGAGAGTTGCTTCTAACCCCATACATTCGTCTTTGCTTGAGCAGCATCCATCACCTTGCCAAAATCTGTATTCACCAGCTTCCTCATAACCAACGGGATTCCCAAATAATCCAATGAATTTACCCTTCTATATTTCATCATTTTAGTGATCATCCTCATCCTCCAATAAGGACATTTCTTATTAAAAAGAATGGCATATTTTGCACTGTTAATGCTCTGCCCCGTCTATCCACAGTAGTCATCAAGCAGCTCCATAATACAAATAGCATTTGCTCGACTAGCTACCGCAAAAACTAGAATATCATCTACATATAGCAGATGCGATATCCTGTCAGTATTTTTCACAACTTGGATTCCCAATTGCCCTCCCCTCTGCTGAAATGCTTTGGATAACAGTTCAGAGCATATGATAAACAAATACGGTGACAACGGGCACCCTTGCCGTAGACCACTCTTAGCCTTAATCCACCGTGTACAACTGCCATTAATAAGAATTGTAAAACTGGGCCGTGAAACACACTGCATCACCCACTGGGTAAACCTCTCCTTGAAACCCATCAGCTTCATAACTTGTTCTAAGGTCTCCCAAGCCATACAATCATAGGCTTGTTCCATATCCACCTTCAAGGCCATCAATCCAGACTTCTGAGTTGAGCATTTGAATTTGAACATCATCTCCTGAGCCAACATCCCATGATTAGATATTGACCGACCTGGAACAAACGCCCCCTGCTCCTCACTAATAATGCTGCTCAGCACAGGTTTAAGGCGATTAATCAGCACCTTAGCCACTATTTTATAAAATGACTGGCATAAACTGATAGGCCTGAACTTCGAAGGCACATTAGCATTATCAATCTTCGGGATAAGAACCACCATGGTCTCTTTCCAACTCTCACACATAGAGTTAGTCTCAAAGAAATAGAGAATAGCACGGGTAACATCATCTTTAATGATGTCCCAGTAAAATTTTAAAAAGGAAGAATTGATACCATCAATGCCAGGCGAACGGTTCTTCCCTAAACTGAATACAGCTTGCCGAACTTCATCTGCCGTGATCTCCTCCTCCATGCTAGAACTCAGAAGATCCGAGACTCTGTCGTGATTTCCAAACTCAGGCCAATTCTCCATAGCAACTTCTCTTTCACGCCATTTCTTCATAAAAAGTGCAAAAACTCTTCCTGAATAAGAATCAGATCAATGATACAATTCCCATCAGAATCATTAACTTGAGCAATCCTATTGCCTCTTCTTCGAGCAGAAGCCGAAGCATGGAAGAAGTGAGAATTAGCATCCCCTTCCTCAATCCATCTAGCCTTCGCTCGCTGTCTCCACCAAGTAGCCAGGCGAGCCAATGTAGAATTCAATTCAGCAGCCTTCTGACATAGCTCCTCATCCTGCTCATTGCTCAGTCCCTCCCCCATACTCTCCTGTAATTGAAGTTCCTCAATTCTACCTTCTAGCGAAGTCTTCAGCTCCCCAAGTTCCCTGAGTTTGTTCCTGCTCCAAAAAAATAATGCTTTTAGAGTATGTGAGCACTTACGATTAAGCACATCATCAAGTTGACCAAAGTCAAGCTTAGTCCAATTCTTCCAAACAAGCTTCCAAGTGATCGGATATGTCATCCAGATATCTTCAAATCTCAGCCATCTTATGCCAGGTCTCGGAGAAGTTGGAGAAAAATTAAGTAATAACGGACAATGGTCAGAAGCTAGACGGAGCAGGTGCTTAACTGAAACCATTGGAGCCATCCGAAGTCCTTCAGAATTCATCAAAATTCTGTCAAGTCTAACCCAAATCTTACTATTTCCACTTTTATTATTCGACCACGTATACCTTGGTCCCACAAAGCCCAAGTCATGCAAATCATTCTCAACCTGGAAATCAACCATTTTCTGAGCTCCAACAGAATAGCTGAATCTTCTACCCCCTTTCTTCTCATTCTGATTCAAGCAGCAATTAAAATCTCCACCCACAATCATAGGGAGATCATAGCTGATTAAAGGACCAATCGATTTCCACAGCACCCGAAGAGTGTGGTAATTCTTATTAGCATAGACAATAGCCACAATCCACTTCTGCTGATTGAATAATATCAAACTGCCAACAACAGCCTGATCCATAGACATATCAACAACAAACTGTGATATATCCCTTCTCCACAACATTAACAAACCTCCCGATTTCCCCATAGCAGGGAAGTGAAAAAAATCCCAGTTCATACCAATAAGTCTATTAACCTCCATTCTACTAATATCTTCAATCATAGTTTCAATTAGACCAACAAAACATACCTCGTTGCTACCAATAAGGCTTCGCAGATAGTACCCCGTCATCTTCTTACGGGCACCTCTGCAATTCCAGATTAAAATGGAAGGCATTAAAAAATAAAAGGGGAAGCATCCCCGCCGCTAATGTCTTCATCCATCTCCTTCCTTCTTTTCCGTGAGAGTTCAGGAGTCATATTCTCCTGACTCAAATCATTTCCAAGCTTAAGTCTATTAGGCCGTCGCATAATAGGCTTGATCCCCGTCGTAAAAGGCAACGGCTTCTTAAACCCCATCTTCAATTGCTTACGGGTAGGCTTGATAGTACCTTGAGGTTCCTTAATCTTATTTAAATCTACTTGTTTCAAAACATTCAAGGTTTGTTTGTTGCCAGCAACTTCCTGTGCCTTGCCCTGAAGATGAGCACTCCTCCTTCTACGCGGAGGCACCTGGATCCATGGACCCACCTGGTCCTCCTCATCGCATTTCTCATTCACATTTCTAGCCATGACATTCTCCTTATTTTGATGCATAACCGCTTCCTTGCCTTTGTCCCGGCTCTCAACAGCTTTACTCACAGAACTCCCTTCCTTTTTTACCACAGAGGGACCATCCATCACCTTCTTTCCATTACTAACCGGAATTTGAGCTGAAGTTCCTTCACCCAAACCTGCTACCTTTCCTTGCTCCACTGCCTTCCGCAAAGGTGCTTCACCCTGCCCTGAGACCTTCAATGGACATTGCTCCCTACGGTGTCCAACTTTACCACAACCATAACAAAGAGTACCAATGCCTTCATACTCAACTTTCTGATAAAATTTCCCATTCAAACCATTGATCCATGCTCCCGCCAAAAGCTTATTAGCCAAGTTCATATGAACACACACCCGAGCATATTCACGCCTCCCCCAGTTGCCAGTCTGTGCATCAATCCAGAGCGGAACCCCAAATCTAGAAGCAATTTTGGATATATTACTGGCATCCCAATACAGTAATGGGAGGTTGGGGAAACGTAACCACACCGGGGAGGACAAACCCTCCATAGATGCCGGAGAAAAGGTAGGTGTCCACCGATCCAAACCAATAATATTTCCCCCAATAAACCAGGGACCGCTGCACAAAACAACATCCCTCGCTTCAGTCGAAGAGAACATACATACAAAACAATCATGTCCCAATGTCGTGAGCTGGAATTCTCCAAATCTGCCCCACTGCCTCTGAATCTCTAACTTCAACATGAAGAAGGACACTCTTCTTCCTAAGATCTTCCCAACCACAGCTCTGTCAAGCATAGCAACATTGGGCTTAACCGCCTCCAAATTAAGATCAACAGATCCATCCGATGCTATAGCATTTATCTACTCCGGATGAAGGATCTGGATGTGTTCTGGCTTCTTCCAAGCATTACCAATAGCAGCAGAGAACATAGAATCTCTTCTCACAACATGATCCTCCATCTTCCCCATATTAAGAGCACTTCTCACAGGAGCAGCAATATCACAATCATTTACAGTGCACTTCATCGGATCGCTACCTCCAGCAGATCCCGACGTGCTACCGTTCACATCTAGCATCTCCTCAACAGCTGGTACATTAACAAATAAAGAACCACCCTCATTCATACCAACATTAATCTTCCCAACATTATCCATCTGAACATTACTCATAACATTCAAACAATGACTAACCTCCATTGAATGCTCCGCTTCAATCATCAGTTCCTGGTTACCATCAACCTGTTCAAGAACAGTCGCCGATCTATTCCGACCAGGTAACCCAGCATCAACATCAAACTCTTCTTCCATATCAATCCGTTCTTCC